>PVJH01001653.1:0-198781 GCA_004026705.1 Nesogale talazaci | reverse complement strand
CCGCCCCGCCCCCGCCCGCTCCACGGAAACCAAGGGAATAAATCAGGGAGGAAACGGAGAGCCGCAGCCACCGACCGAGCGGGAGCGCCCGAGCGCCGGCGGGCTCGCCGAGGTCTGTTCCCCAAGTCGCCCTTGATGGCGGCGGAGGCGAGGCGGCCGCGGCGCCCAGCAATCGACGCGCGCTAGAGGGTCCGCCCGCCGCCGCCGCCGCCCCTGCCCCCGCGCCCTCCCGCAGCGCGCCCCAGCGCCAGACGCCCGCGGGCGGCGGAGCCCAGGCCAGGAGCGTCCCTTGCCCGCGCCGGGCCGGCGGGGGGCTTGAGCTTCGCTCGCGAAGATGGCTGCTGGCTGGCTGCTGGCCTTGACTCTGACACTTTTCCAATCTTTGCTCTTCGGCCCCTCGGCGGAGGAGCCCTTCCCTCCGGCCGTCACGTAAGTCGGCGGGCCGGGGCGGAGGAGGAGGGGGAGGCGGGGGAGCAGGAGGAGGAGGAGCGGGCCGGGGGTCCCTTCCCGGAGGGGCGGGCTGAGCCGCCCGGGCGGGGCGGCGAGCGGCCGGCGCGGCGGCGGGCTCGGATCCCGGGAGGCCGGGCGCGCTCGGAGCGGGCGCCTGGGGCTCGTCGGCGGGCAGCCTGGCGGCGCCCCTGCCCGTGGTCCCCAGGCCCCGCGAGCCTCCCGGGTGTCGCCCGACCCGAGTGGAAAAGTTTGCGGCCGCGCCCGCCCGCAGCCAGCCCCGTCCCGTACAAAGTTGTGATTCGGGCCGGCCGTCCACCGCGGGGCTCGGCAGTCCAGCCCCGACCCGCCCCGCACACGGTCTCGGGGACGCTGCCGCTTGCGCCGGGTGCCAACCCGCGCTCACCCCACGGGGCTCCCCGCCGAAGCCTGCCCGTGCCCCGCAGCCCCCGCTCGTCGCCCGCCGCGAGGCTCGCCGGCTCGGGGGCCGCGGCGATGCCCGGTCCCCCTGCGGACCCTCCGGGTGCCGGCCCGGAGGCGCCTCCTGTGCCTGGAAGGACCGGAACCGGTGCGTGGAGGGAGAGACGGAGTGCTTCCAGAATCGTCGGCAATTTTTCTTGCCCTTTGACTATTTCCAAAATAACTTAGCCCCCCCACCAAACGCCTCCCTGTTCTGGAAACAGGTTTTTGAAAGGTAGCTGAGACCTCCGGTAGCAAGGGAAAGGGAAATGTTAACTCTCCTAAGCTGGAGAAAGAATCCAAGCCATATAAATAAATTGATATGTATTTTTAAAAGGCGCTGAATAGCCTGTCAGGTATTCTGGGAAAGCGTTTATTTCGGTTCTTGAAGCTACTCTAAAGCTTCTAAGACTAGGAAATCTTAAGTGGATGACTCACTTTAATGCATTTTACATAACAAAAACAAAGCCCAAGGTAGCCTTCCCGATATTTATGCTGTTGGGAATTTATGCTGTCCTTTGTTGCCTGAGTGCTAGTTTCTGGTGAATACTAGAAGCGACCCTGGACCAGATGAAAGCCTGCAGCTATTATTTAAAGATTCAGCCTAAAATATTGATTACAGTAGGTGTCGGGCAAGAATCTGGAGGTCGCATTTTCTTAACTGGAGGAAGGGAGTGTCAGAGGTTTTTTTTTTTTTGTCGCTGGTTTTACAGTAATGCTCCTCTTTATATAATCTTTCATAAAGATGATTGCAGATCCTCATGGAGGTGGAGGTGGTGTTATGAAGCAAAAGGGTGAATGCCATCTGTGGATCTTCTTTTAATTGGCAGAATCGGCTACAGGGTATTTTCAAATAGAAGAATTAGCGAGAGCCTAAAGATGCTTCAAAATTATTCACTCTGGTGAAAAAGGATCACACTTCATTTATTTGATATGTAGCCTTTTTCCAGTTTGGCCTATAAAGTAGGGACTCGAGTGATTCACGTGGATTTTGGTTACATAAAGAAGTGATTCTTTAAAAAAGGAGTCATGTCCTAAATGTATTCATTCTACTCATTTTTAAAGTGTTGTTTTTAACTGACAGCTCATCAGTTTCGCTATCATTTGCGGGAAATACATCTTCCTACCCTGGGGGATAACTATGACCTTTCAGAACAAAACCAAATGCAGTTTTCTATACCACTACACAATCTAGTAAAATATAGATGTAAAAATCCTTATCATAAAATGCTTCCCCCAAATGTAAAGAACTTGATATTCATGGTGAGAAACTCACTAAGGACAAGAAACAAAATAATTCACGTGCTAAAATAGGAATCAAGACACCACATTTTCTTTCCTTGGGAAGATAATTTTATTTTTAGCAATATACATTTAGGATATTTTAATATCTAAACAATAACTACTATGAAAAAAGTTCTTAGTGAAAGATTTTTTAAAGAATTAACTTTGTCTCCTATAGGTAATAATAATATTGACAATATTTTTGGATAAAGCTTCTGCAAACCTAAATATATATTTGAAAAGTTAATAATACATTTCCCTGAGGGAAAGAAAAATGCTAGTTGAAAATTTAAGTTAATTTCTGAATAAAGTTTTTGATATGAAAAATGCAGATTCCTTTAATCAAGATGTGCCATTTACATCAAAGAAAATCATTTAATAATATCAATAAATTTTATATGTTTGGGACTTTTGTTTTTAAGTTTATGAAAATCAATGCACTGGGTGGCTGTCACTAAAGGCAATATGTGTATACATATACATATGTGTGCATACATATATGTGTACACATACATATATATGCATGCACCTATACTCATGATACCCTTGGTACTACAACTTGTGAATACACTCTTAAACACACACATATTTCTCTAGATACCATTACTCTTGCTTTTTTTAAATTTTGTTTTCAGAAAAAAATAATATGTTTTATCATCACATGAGGAGTATGTCATCAGTACCCTAAATAATTGATGGTGCATTAATTGGAGTGGGACTTGATTTAGAATTGTAAGTCAGTATTTTCTTTTGATAGAGGATTTATTCAATAAGATGAGGGATTCATATGTTATTAAGATAACATACGAGCAGTATGTAATTGTAAATACATTCTTTAATTTTCTCCTTTAAAACATCTAATATCTGAATTGACATAGTAATTGAACCTTCATTAGAATTCCAGTACTTGTTAAGTTGTTCACATTGGCATCTAATTCTGCTATAAATATTTTCTTCTCAATCAAAATGAATTTTGACATAACTATTTCACTTGCTTAGGTCTTTCTTGTGGAAATGTTAGCTCCGATGTGGTGTGAAAATTAAATGTAGCATATGGTAGCTATAACCTAATGTGCATTTGTTTGTATTAATGAGAAACACATCATTTTCATGTTCCAGTATGAACATATTATGTTCATATTTTAAAGGGCGTTTTAAAAAAGAGCTTTTCCTTATAAGAATAATGTATTGACATATATGTTAAAATATTTCCATTTCAAAATTCAGAATAACATATTTGGTAACCAGCAGGATGGTAACTAGCAACAACAGCAAACATTATAATATTAATTTAAATTCTTCCTCTTATTTTAGAATCTATTTTAAAATCTTGCTTTGAAAGTATTGGATTTATAGGTATAGTTCACATATAACTTTAGCTCATTGTCATATCAGTTGCCAATCATTGTCAATTAGCCAAGAGGAATTGGCTGAGAATCTATTGCTATATGGGGATTTAAAATACAAAACATGTGTTGCTTTGAATATATCACTAAATATATGCAGGAAACAAGGATAATATTTCTTAAAGAATAGTAATTTGGGAGCTTTAAATTCTTTTATAAATCCATTTTCCCTCTTTATTAGACAAACTTGACTTCAAAAGATTTGGAAAAAAAATCTGTATGCTGTGGATAGCAATGGAATGGATATATTCTCAGCATTTGAAGTGAACATAATTACTCTCATATCTGGTTAGCAATTTCTGTTTGTATTGTGCATATTCAAAGAAATGTGCTTTATGATAAATGAGATATAATATTAAAAATGAAGGAAAAGAAAAATATTAACCTTAATGAATTCCTTTTTCATATCTTCCATTTTGTTCTCATCAGTTTAACCACATGCCAATATTTATTATTCCACAGGTGTATGTTTAGAACATGCAACAGTAGACATTTCTAAGTAATGTAATATTCAATGCATTAATGCTTACACTTAAGTATATATGGAGCTACTTCAGTTTAGATATGAGTGAGTTTTTGGCAGACTGAAATGTGTATAATCTAAAAAAATTTTGGAAAGATACAATTTACATTTACTATGGTTTATTATTTTCCATAGTTTCCACTAATTTTGTTTTAATCAATAAGTGTAAACCCAGAAACTAAAGTAGATGGTTCATTTTGAATATAGAAACAAAGAAAAAATATTACCAGTCCTATTTTTCCCCAAAGAAATATGCATGCATAGACTCAGATGTATTTTTATTTCCAACACATATAGAGAGGACATAGCAATCATCCTTTTAGGGACATGAACAATAAGTGTAAATTATGTATTTTATTCAAATTTAGTTTTTACTTTTAAGAAGCATGTATTTATAGAAAACAACTGTATCCAGTTAGGCGTTATAAAAACTAAAATTTAATTCTCATACAAAGCCTTCTGTATTCTCTATGGTAGTATTATGTGATATTGCACACGGAAAAGGTGCTGTTCTGCTTTTCAATACAGATGCAAATTTTCAAGAAGTAACTGGGTTTTCTGAATTCATATCTTATTATCTTATAAGTCTATAAATTATTTATGACCTTAAAATGGAATTTTAAATGAGTACAATGAAATATGTTTTTAAGTAAATGGTCCGACATGTTGATCTTCATTAACATTTTCATTCATAGACGTAAATAATTCTAATATTAATCTACGTAAGTAGTAATGTGATTAAGAACACAATCTAAGTTTGATTATGCTTCTCCACATTTTATTGCTAGTAAAATGACCTTCCTTTATTTGTAATAAAAGAACTGTGCGGTAATATTTCAAAAAGCAGATAGGCTACTCAACCGTGGCAAACTCAGTTCTAATATAACCTCCTCACATAAATACAGGGCTTCTAGTTTGCATCAAGCACTGTGTGTGCCAAACAAGTCCTTCTTTTCAAGGATTATCTCTGAATGAAAACAAAATTGGACAAACTAACTAGCCCACTGTCAGAGTCTGTTCTAACTCACAGCGGACCTGTGGCACAGAAGAGCCCTGCCCAGGCAGTTTCTAAGGCTCGAAGTCTCTGAGAAACAGACCAGAGGGGTCTCTGGTGAAATCTAAATGCTGACCTTTTGGTAGTAGCCCAGAGCTTGGCCATTGTCTTATGAGGGCATTTTATGTTGAGCAGTATCCCGCTGTCTCCAAGCTTTTCATATGGTAGTTGTTCCTTAAAAACGGACTGTGCCGTGATGGTCAACCATGAATTTATTTTTCCACACATGAACCAAATTTTGTTATTTTAGATGCATTAAACTATGAAAATGTTCATATGGTATTGGTGGCAGAATTGAAGGACTAGACTAATGATTTAAATATAGAGATAATACTAGTAATACTTATGAGAAAATATTGTATTAATCATCTTCCAGAGATCTGCAGTGCTTCTTGCTTCCACTGTAGTTGAGTTGATTCAGACTAACAGCAGTCCCATAGGACAGGGTTAAACTGCCCCTGTTGAGTTTCTGAGCAAGGAACCTGTGGAGTAAGCTGATGGATTCGAACTGTTGACCTCATGGTTTGCAGCCCAATGCGTAACCCCTACACCCCCATGGCTTCCTTTTCAAGTGATTAACATTGCAGAATTAGAGAATTTTGGCCTGGTTAATATTTCTTTAATAAATCATTTTATTGGGGGCTCATACATCGCTTTTCACAATACATAAGTACATATACTGTGTCAAGCACCTTCACAAGCCTGCTGCCGTCATCACTCTCTAAACATCTGCTCTTCCACTTGAGTCCCTGATATAAACCCCCCATCCCTTCCCCTCCATCCCTGCTCCCCCCTCCTCCACCAAACCTCAATACTTTATAAGTTATTGTTGTCCTGTCATATCTTACATGGTCCAACGTCTCCCCTCGCCCACTCCTCCAATGTCTGTCCTCCCGATAGGAGGCTATGTGTAGGTTCTTTAATTGGTGTCCCCTCTCTACCCCACCCTCCTTCCACCCATCCACCTGGTAATTCCACTCTCACCACTGGTCCTTAGGGGTTTGTCTGTCCTGGGTTCCCCATATTTTTATGGTAATAGTAAATAGTGTTATGAGCATGCACAATTATTTATATATGTGAACATATCACGCGTGTGCTTTTTTAAACTCCTTCAAGTGAGAACTTCTTTAAACTCAGGAAAAACTCATTAACAAGTAAACACACTCCATTCCGGTACTGAAAACTTATATCTAAATTACTTAAAAAATTATTTAAGAACAATTTGTCATGAAGATCAAATGAAATACTGTATTCAAAAGGAGCCTGAAAACACTGTTGTCTAATACACTCCAAACTCATTGGCCAGGGTGGTAAATGAGTCAAGTGGTAAACCAGTCACCTTGGTGGACCACTCAAACTCAACAACTAGTCTCATGGCCATTGAGTCAAGTCTAATAATTAGCCATAGGATAGGGTAGAACTAATCACTTGTAAGGTTTCCAAGACTAGAGCATGTTTACGGGAGAAGAAAGCCCCGTCTTTTTCTCCTGACATCCCAAACAGAAGGATCATTAGCATAATTGATTAGTAACACAGAAATAAAATTTTAAGGAGAGTTTTGCCATCTTTTAAGCAAACAAATGTGTCATAGAAATTGATACTTTGCAATGCTGTGCACATAATAAAATTCCTGCTTATTCAATTTTTCACTTTTAGATATACTTTGAAATTTGTCATTATTAAAAACACATTTGGCAGAATGACATATCTTACACACAAAGAAGCACATATTTTAAAATTTTATTTGGTAAAATGTGTATTTAAAAATTTCCCTACTATTTTGGATATTTTGTGTATGCCAATATTTTGAAATGGACTACAATTAGGAATAAAAAATAGGTTAGCTGTGACTTCTCAAAAATTTTCCATTTTTTTATAGTGATCCAAACAGTATGAATGTAGTTATGAAAAATATTGCAGCTCTAACAAATGTACAATTTTCCAGTAAATCTCAATAATTCAGGTTATGTATGAAACAATATTTGGAGTTCTTTTTGAATATAGATGTGGAACATTTCTGGCTAAATGTTATTTTAACATTTACTTCTACTGATTTTTTTTAAACCATATGCTCCTACTGGGTTAAAAAAAATTAAGATACATTTTTCCCTTTATGCCGTAAGTGGAAGTCCCATGTAAGCCAGAACTGATGACAGTGGAAAGTAATGGTCTTGCCACTTTAAATACTTAAGATTTGAGGAAAGTCTTAATGTGTATTTAAAGTTTCCACCCTCTCCCCAAGGAATTGAAAAATTATTAATGCAGACTAAGAAAAAGAATTCTTGTTTTCTTTAATTACATAATTTAGTCTTAGTTTCTACCATGCACACACACACACATATCTACACACACAATTGTCACTCATGGAAAATCATAGTTCTTGGGTATAACATCAAGTCAAATGGGCCTGTTTTGGATTATTGGTCTTCCCCCACGTGATCTCTGAAAGCCTGCTATTTTTGATTGACTTACCTGTCAGTCAGTGTTTCTGAGATTTGGTCTGCCCACCAAACATTTTCTGTGTCAGGAGATTGTTGGGGAATCTTGACACATAGACAAGTCTGTGAAATATAACCAACTAACATATATTTCACCACTGCCACCCAGAATTTCACTTGAAATAAATGTTTGATATTGGTTCACATGTAGGAATATCTAGGAGAAAAAAGAGAGTTAGTACAATTGCGTGTCCACAGAGCACACTGTCGGATTTTCGGAAGAGATGGCAACACATTCATGATGTCTTGTTTTGAGGGCTACAGCAGGACTGGCTCCATGAAATAGATGGATTTGAGTACACCAGCACCATCTTTTATTTGAAAAAGGAAATCAAATGCTTTTCAGTGAAAATGCTGTGAAGCATTGTGCATGTGTGAGGGTGGTGGTCAAGGAAGTCGTCAGATTAAAGAGGTAGTGCATTGTGTTAAGACTGTTGAAGGTGGCACATGGTGTTTTTCTTTTATTTCCTCATTCCCATGTGATATGGTTATACTGAAAATGCTATATATGGGATATAAGGTAAAACTTTGATTGCTGTCTTTTCAAATAAGGAAATTCGCTAGAGAACAAAGACAATGAAAGTGTCTAGAATGAAAAGAAGTAAGAGACATTTAAAAATTAAAATATGAAATCCTGGTAAAATGCTTCATTGGGTAAGAAATATTGGTGCAACCTCTAATTGGAAGTACAGATGCTAATAGTCAAGAAGAGAATCCATTAAAGCATGAGAAAGTAACTTTCATGAAGATAGGCTTCGTTGGAGTGCACTTAAAATTATTTAGACCTCCCAAAAGTGATACATTTTAAAAGGATGCCTTAATTTATAGTGTCCTTTTAAATGCCTCTTCAAATATTTTATCATCAAATATAAGTTAATTTAGCAGATATTCCAATTGTCCTATGCACTGAGCTGCACGCTGAGAATACAGATTAAATGCGAATTTTCTAGGAAAGCATTTGCAACTTTATGCTTACTATGTATCAGTGGGACAGCCCCCCTCCCCCGCTCCCAAACACATTCAAAGATAAAAAGCACATAGCATATTAAAGAAAAATGGGCTCTTCTGTGGTAGGCATAGGGCTCGTGGGTGGATAGAGATGCTGGCTTTCAAGGAGAGACTGGTGATTTAGAACCGGCGACCTATATTGGTTAGTCTAATTCCAGGTTGGAAAATTCTTGCACCAGGCCTATACTTCTAGAACTGAGAGAGGAGGTCTTCACAGTACGTGGACATGTGTGACACTGTTGCTCCAAATAGTGAAACAGACTTGGCGGTCCTCTGGTGAGGCTGCTGAGCTCTTTTATCTGGGCAGGGCGGAGAGCGCGGAGAAAAGCAGTCGCTGTGAATCATGCCAGGCACAGTGTGTCAGAGTTTAAAGCGGAGACAAAGAAAGCAGAGCAGGCAGTAAACTACCGCAAACATTTCTACTGTATGTCATGCCCAAGATCTCAAAAAGAACAATGGCAGGGGAGGCGTCAAACAGAAATAGAAACAAAGAAATATGCCAGATGAGCAGTCTTTGTTGGCTGTTGGATCTGGGGAATGAGGAGAGTTGAGTTGGAGAGGACTTTTTAGAACTCTGACGGACTGATTAACCCCAATAGAGAACTGAGAAGGAATGTCAAGTTGATGGGAGTAGAAGGGGGCTTCATTTTCAGTCTTTATCCTCTCTGCAGATGTGTATTAGAGCAGTGGAAACCTGGGCCCGGAGGCAACGGGGGGCAAGTTCAGGCTTTGTACCCAGAGGAGAGTTCATCAATTTATTTAGCATGTACTTACTGAGCTCAGACTCTGACAGGCAGTATAAATTTCAAAAGAAGGCTTTTTACAGTTTTATGTTTTAGAGGAGTCAACCAAGACAAATCCTATACAGAAAACATTAGGCCATTGACGATATATGGTCTCAGTAGAGTGCCAGGGACAAAAACTTGGTTTCTGTGGCTTGAGTGGTTGGTAGGTAAGGATACCACGCAGAAGTACAGATTGCTTTTTATTTTCTCAAGGAATTTGGAAATAGTGCATAAGGAACAATTGGAAACAAATTCCAATTCAGAAACAAATTCAGAAAACAAATTCAGAAAACAGGTTCTCTTTTTAAAAAATGGTGGTTATGTTAGACCATTTTAAATTATAAGTAGAAGGATAGTCTTAAACCAAAGAAAGAAATGTTTTTAAGTGAGTGAGTAACTGGATGATCAATCTTGGGTTTATGGTCAAGGATGTGCCAACAGTTGCGGAGACTGATGGGATTGCACAAAGGCTCCCTCCTCTTCTCTCTCCCTGTCTCTGTCTCTTGCCTTTATCTGATTCCTAATGCCCATTGGTGCTTCTTGATGACCATGGTCCTTTAGAGCCAACTGTAACCTGTATAGTACAGTCTTCATCCCAATCACTGTCTCCTAAAGATGATAAATTGATTAAACATGGGCCAAATAGCTGTCTATAACCCAATTCAATCAGGAAATGAGATTTGTAAGAGAAATTTTGCCTGAGGTTGAGTCAGCTATCTACATTTGGTCCAATCCCATTAGAAAGTATTACATTTGCAAAGGGCCAGTTATTAATACCTGACTATGGGGAAGAAGCAATTCTTAGAAAGACAATTCACAGTTGGTAGAAAAGTTTGTATAGACAACTAAATAACTATTACCAGAGGGGAGATTTCAGCATATCAGAGGATGAAAACAAAATTGGGATGCAATGAAAGGGGGATGAGAGAAGTGATGACTGAGGGATGATTATTTTGACAGACGCAAGTAAGGAGGGATCAAGACTATAAACAATGTCTTACAAAGTAATCTTTGAAGTATTAAACAGCTTTGGGAATTAAAGCAGATGGTTGGAATATACAATCGATTCCCCCTTAATATACTGGAGATGATTTTGGATGAATCTTACATATCACAATTATATTCCCAGGAAGGGCTGATGTGATTCAGAAATAAAATGCGTGTGTATGAGTAATATTCAAATTTTGAGATGCAAGAGCTAGACGTTTTCTTTACTTGGTATTCCTCGGGAGAAAGACGAGGATCTGTACTCCGGCAAAGAGTTAGGTTCAGATACGCACAGGGTCCCATTCTACTCTGCCCTGTTCAGTCACTGTGATTGGAATCGACTTGATGGCAGTGAGGTTTTTTTTTGAGTAACAAGACTAGTTCATCACCATGGGCGGGTTCTCTGCAGATCCAACAGTACCTGGTTCACTGTTCTTTATTTTTCTGTTACTTCTTTCCGATGAGAGATTGGTAATCTTGAAGATCCTTGTCATTTTGCAGGAATATTATTAGATTTAATTAGTGTATGTGCCTGTGCTATGGTTATGTCAATGAAGAGTAGCCAGACAAAAGAACAGATGGATAATTTTGCCATCCTTTCTCAATTTTATGGCAGATCTTGGTGGTTCATAACCACACTCTGTTTTGCCTTCTTCTCCCTAGCTAACCCAGACCCAATTTTCTGTATCGGGAGGAAAATTGAATTATCATAGATTCTTGTTAAGAAAACAGAATACTGAACTTGGTAAGACAATAAGCCACTGACTGAGTATGCCTGGACAATCTTGGAAGTCGCATCTCAGGTCTCCTGAAGGCTTGGAAATGATTGCCTGCTGCCGTCTCGACACTTCCCAGAGCTTGCAAGATGACCCCGTGAATGGTTGGGATCACTCATGTCAGTGGGTACAAAGCTTAGCCTGGATCCATTGGTTCCAGAGCTTCGTGGAGAAACCAATCCTGTCGTTTGTAGCGAGAGGAGTGGAGAGTCAGAGTGAGCCTCGCTTCTCTTTTACGACGTTGCCGCTTCACTTTGTCTTCCTCTCTCGAATGGGCATTCACTGCTTGCTTTTGCTTCTTTGGCAGTTTTTGCCCGCAGTGTGTCTGAGTGCTGTTATCACTGACAGCGACCATGAGATGGACTCGCGGCTGCAAAGCTGAGGACAAATACGACGACAATCATGAGGGTGGCGCAGGGCCGAGCAGTGTCCGTCCTGCTGTACAGAGGGTTGCCGAGTTGAAATGATCTCAATGGCACGTGCCCCAAACAGCAACTCTTGCATGACTACCCCACTGTTCTCTGATATTTACAACTTGTTAGATAGGCCGAGCACTGGCTGTTAGTGTCCCCATGTTTGAATCCATCGCTTGGTTTCTAACTGAAAAGTTGACTGTTTGAACCCAGCAACCACTTGTAGGGAGAAAGAGATGGAGTATGCTTCCATGAAGATGTCTGGCCTTGTAACCCCTCGGGGGAAGTTCTAGTATTGGGTCACTGTGTGTTGGAATCAACTATGCTGATGTACTTTATAGGTAACTGTCCAATGAATTTTCCAAAAGAAGTGTATCATTTTCCCTGCTTTATGTAAGAGAAAACATAGAATACAGAGTACGTGACTTTTCCTGTATTTTCTTAGGAGCTGAAATTTGAGTCCAGCCAGCTTGATTTGAGAGTTGCATTCCTTGCTGCCCTGTTATGGCTGAAGGTTTAAGATAGAGCACCCCCTATCTTCGTCCGTCCCACCTTGTGAACGGTTGTGCATTCTGGTGGTCTGTAGTGAGCTGGTTCTAGGACAGAGTGGAACTGCACTAGAGGGTTTCTGAAGCTGTCCCTCTTTAAGGAGACCTTTTCCACACACTGCAGTGGCTGATGGATCGGAACCACCGATGCTTGTCTCAGCTGCCTAGCATTGTGTAGACGAGAGAGGAGAAAGCTGAGTCAGTACACAGTAGACTGGAATGAAATCTTTCATTTTCTTCATTTCATCTTTAGAGGTGTACAAAGTACAGTTCCAGTCTGAAGTATACATGTCACAATGGAATTAATTCCATGAAAACTGTGTGTGTTTGTTTAAAACACTGATAATAATAAACTACCCTTCATTCCCTTGTTACTCTGTAGATTAAGTGACATAGTGGGTGACTTTGAAAGATTATTTAAAACCTGCCTTTTTTATTTACAGAGATTTTTTTCTTTTCCAACTTAAAGAGTCATGAATTGATGACCAAATTTTGGTGAACGAGATTATTGCGGTAATATAGCATTTAGACCATGAGGAAAAAACTTGGAAAAGAATGGGGAAAAGAAGGCATGAGCAGGCCTTTAAGGTGTTTCTTCTTAAAGCCAGTGTGGCCTTTTCTAGTAAAGTGCAAAGGAAACGGAGGTGGAGTGGTGCGCAGGGGACTCGCCTGAGCAGATACAACGAAGCCTGTATCCTGAAGGACTGGGAAGAGAGCACAAGTACAGCGCGTGGATGCCTTTTATCCTGACATTTCAGCCGGGCACCTGCGCTCTGAAATCCCTGCCACAGGAGGTGGAACTTAGTCTTGAAAGTCATAACTTTGCTGTGTATAACCTTTTATTGTCAAACAAAGGTGTGTGCACTCAACTTCAACACAGAATATTTGAAAGCTAATAGAGCAATCCACCCATGCTGTTTATAGAAAGGATCCTCGACAAGCTTACAGATGGGGCAAGCACCGGAGAGTAAAATCAAGACCAGTTGCAATTTTTTAGCAGCCAATACAGAAGTCAGTCCAAATCTGCCAAGCACTTTCTGGAAAAGGACCATTTTCATTTGACTCATTCATGCCAGCAGTGGATTGGTTACACCCATTTAACTCCACCTCTTCACTTTACTATATAAACGGGGTTCACCTTTTCAAAAACACCATTCTTTTTTTGGTAGGTACAGAACACTTAAATAACAATGTTTGCTGCAGATTTTGAATCGATTTGTGGAAGAAACGGGAGACTGAAGCTGTACATTCCTACCAGGATTAATGAGTGCCACATCATGCTAACTGTTGACATTGCATTTTCAGATGCCAGAAACCCCTCTTCAAGTCAGTCACTTTGCCACAGAAAGAGACACGTCAAACTCTTGATGTTTGCCACATAAAAAAATACCTGCCCAACTTCGCCTTGGCATTAAATTAGAATTGAATTAGGCTTACATATGCAAAAATGTGAGGGCACTCAGATGAGTGGACCTCTGGAGAATGGGCACCATAGGCGGTTTCCAGATTGTTGTACATGAAATTGATTGGCTGCTTGGTTGTCTCTTTAAACAACTGATTTTCTCTCTATCTATGTAGAAATCAGAATTAATTTTCACAAGGCAGTTTGTGTGTGTGCCCTTTTAGCTTTGTTCCCAATGGCTTGATGGTTAGGTGTCAAGGTCTGCCTCATGAGTTATTGCTTAACATTTATGTTACTGCCCAATGGCAATGCATAAACATAGTGGGAGGGTAACTTATCACAGAGCAAACCATGCATGATAATTAGATGAGACCATTCATTTTGTAAATTACCCAAAGTGACATAAACGGTCTGTGTGGTGTCTAAAAGCCAGCTGAGTCCCCGGGTGTAAGTGACCATGACTGAGCAGTGATTTGAGGGTTGCAAAAGCTTGAATTTGATTCAATTGTGTCTGGGTTTTTTCCACAAGTGAAGCCAGTTGACCCCCGAGACTCTAATAACAATCACAGAGATCAAAAACTGGGGTCAACAAGCTTCTCTGGAACGTTGTTCTTTCTAATTGTATTCCACCTCTCACTAGTCTTAGAGAATCATACCCACCCAGACTATAATTCTAGTGAAATACTAATATACACATCCAGGTATGCTGTGTACTTGTAAAATATGTCTATATTTAAGCACCTTATAACATCTGAAAGTGTTTTGAAATGTTCAGAAGTTTTGTCATATATTTGAAAAGTTGCAGGTCTCCTTAGGAGTAATGAAGTCATCTAAGTGGCTGCTACTACATCCGCATGCTGAGCAGAACTTTTAACTTTTTACCCTCTGAGTGCTTCCATCCTGCAGGGTCACATTGTCAAGACTCTCCCATTCTCTGGCCCTCTTACAGCAGAGCATTGGACTTCTTTAGACTAGTGGAGAAACTCTTATTGGAAAGGGTTTCGACCCTCTTGAAGGGACTTTGAACTCATGAAGTCAGGCTAGACCACTGTATTTTTTTTGATGGAGACAAAATCAAATTTTTTGCCATTTTAGTAAAATCTTTAAACCGCCTTTGCCCTCTAATACAGCCTTCTCTCAGGAGTAAGTTTTCCTCATACTCAGAAGATCAGACAGATGCTCGTCACGGAGTTCGTATTCTCCTTCCCCCAGCTATTGTTAAACAACCCTTATAGTTAGTGATATTTATACACAAAAGCTAGGAAATAAAACTGCTCTTTCTTTTCCCACTTCAAGTATTCACGAACTCTGAAGCCCTTAACTGAGCTATCATCCTTTAATATCCATTCAAAACTGTGCGTTGCCAGACTGATTCTAATCTGGTCTTTAAGGAAAGAAAATTCCCATCTTTAGCTCCTCCTTCAGGGTATTGTCACAATTACTTAGAAAACTGAGTTTTCACCTTTTCCATACTTGCTATGTTTTAATCCAATAACTTTAATCAACATATACATAAAAATCTCTTGAAATGTAAAAAAAGATTTGGACACAGTGCTTTCCAATTAAGGTAAAAGCTCCTGAGACCTGGGTTTGCTCCAGAAATTATGCATAGTTCCTTCCCTAAATAAACTCTAAATAAAAATCCTTAAAAATTAACCATGACCTTTCTTTTAATGAATTTCCATAAGGAATGGTAACTTTATCCCATGCATGCTACAATTAAAATGCAGAAATCCCAAGTAGTTCATGTTATTGAAAAATATCCATATATGATTTTCCTCTGTAGTATATAGATTTAGGTAAACAGGTATGACTTCTGCTCTTTAAAGGAAGAATTCATAAAATGCCTCCTTTGGTGGTCTATCACGTGTTCAGTTTAAGCTACCTTAAGAAAGGCGGGGTTCTTGAAGGGATACCTACTCATTGGATTTTCAGTATAATGGTTTGATTTGTTCAGGATTTGTCTTATTATAGCTCTAGCACTAATTAATTTGATAAGACTAGGGGATTCTGGCCAGAGTAATTGTTTGCTTCAGTTTTTTTTTTTTTTACACTAACTGTGGTATAAGAACAGGCAAAAAAAATGTAGGTGGGGGTAAATTTTAAGTCCATTGTAAGCTTAAGGTCAGTGAACTAAAATAGAAATTAATAAATTGGTGAAATCTACTTTAAAATAAGATCTTTTAGAAATGCAATGTAAGGGTGTACAAAATATAAACCTCATTAAAAACAATTAGCTTCTAAAGACATAAACTCCCCTTTTGAATGGCTGTGTTGTTGTTGTTGTATGCAGGCAAGTGGGTTCCCACTCACAGTGACCTCCAAGGAACGACCCTAACTGTCTCAGAGCCTGTCTGGTGTTGTAATCTTGACAGGAGCAGACTGCCAGGCTGTGTCCCCTGTGGAGCAGCTGGGAGCTTTGAGGGTAGCTTCTCTGTTGAGTATTTTAACACTGTGCCCCCAGGTCTCCTTTAAACTGCACCACAGGTGGCTGAACACTTTCATGGGTAGGCTTTTTTTTGAGGTGTGCTGGTAGAGTCAGTTCTCAAACCAGCGGGATCTGCAGAGAATGCTCTGAGTACTAGTCTAATTGATTTTCTATTTCAAGTAACTGCATTTCTGTTTTCCGTTTGAAAATGATATTTTTAAAAGCCAAGATTGAAGATTTGTATATGAAATGACTTTATATTAAAGCCATATGCTCCACTTGAATGTTTATCTTCTATTTTGGCTCTTGGAGAACTATATAGCCTTTCCCCCCAAAGTTTGGTTTGAAGGGAGCCTATTTCAGATTGTTGCATACTCATTCCTTGTCAGAATCTTAGACTGTTTACAAGCACCTTCATTACATTTTTTCTAGCTCATTTTTTCCCCCCACAAGTCCAAAGACTTGCAGTCTTCAAAGCTACCGTTTGGTGTTTCAGCAAGAATAGGGGCTGCAAATATGAAACGGAGGTGCCATTGTGACTTTGACTGCTTCAGTTTCCCTCACTGCTACTGTGTCGATGACAACTCATACTGACCCAGTGGACATAATGGCCCAGTAGGACAGAGTAAAATTGCCCTGTGAGTTTCCAAGACCCAAACTCTTTACTGGTGTAGAAAACCCCATTCTCCCATGGAGCTGCTGGGTGCATATGAACGGTTGACCTTTCAGTTAGCAGCCTTATGAGTAACCACTGTTCCACAAGGGTCCCTGATGACTTCAGTCCATCTGAGGTACCGTGGTAGCTCTTCGCTCTGGATGAATTCCACTGTAACTTGGACACAATTAAGAAACAGATGAAGATCAAATTGTTGCATGCTGTTGTATGCTTCACAGATAGCATACATACTAGAGTCAAGATAAAATGTATTTCAATATAAACCTCCACAACTTGCCTGCCAGTTTGTCATACTGTAGTGCCTTGCATATTTCTGTGACACTAGAAGCTAAGTCAGAAGTGTTTCAGATATCAGCGGGGTCATCGAAGGTGCATAGCTTTCAGCTGAGATCTAGACTAAGAACAGAACACACAGAAGCAATAGGCTGTTCACTTCTGAGGGTTTAGCAATTGAAAACGTTATCGATACTTATGGGGCATTTTCAGAGGTACTGAAAACCCTCTGCCTAGCTGTATGACGTTGTACAATATAGTACGAGAAGATCAGCGTCTTCGGAGTGGAAGGAAGGCACTGACACTGTGACTGAGTAAGAGCTGCCCTTTCACCGTAGACTTGGTCTCAGGAGCTTCATTAGCTGATGGATGTGACTCAAATGAGATGGACATGCCAAATATCGATTCCACTCAGAAGGTTCCTTAGCTGTGAAGGTGGAGAGGCTTTGGCTTTGATACTGCAGGTGTGCTTGCAGGAGAGACTAGTCCCTGGGACAGGATCTCCTAGTTGGTAAAGTCGTAGGGCAGTGAAACAGAGGAAGACCCTCCGTAAGATTGATGGACCCGGTCGCTGCAGCAGTTGGCTCAAGCAGAGCAACGATTGTGAGGATGGGGCAGTTGGACCCCCGTGTGAGTCCGCACTGACTCCATAGCCCTGAACAGTTAGACCAAGAGCAGAAATACATACCTAAAACTGATGGTTTCTGCTTGTTCATATGTGGGACAGAGGCTATGTAACAATCTCTCCTGACAATCTCAGATTTCAGAGTGTCTGCCAAAGTATGGAAGTATAAATATATTTGCTGTTTGAAACACATCCAGAAACAAACCATGTGTTTTTTTGTAAAAGGCAATTAAAATTTTTATTAAAAAATACTTTTGTTGGGGTCTCTTACATCTCTTATCACAATCTGTACATTCATCCAGTATGTCAAGCACATTTGCACATATGCTGCCACCATCATTTTCAAAGCATTCTCTTCCCACTTGAGACTCTGGTCTCTGCTACCCATTAAAGAATTTAAAGAATAAGATGTGTCGCTTATCTTTGGTGCATCTGTCCAGTTAGTAAATAGTGAAAATTGCAGATTTTTCTCCTTTTGCAAATTGTAACTTCTTGCCAAGCATCTGTATAACAGTGAGGTTGAAATTTATTTAAAATGTTTGTTTTCTGACCAAATACTTTTCTATTATTATCTGTAGGTTTTCCTGAAGATTTTTCTTAGCCTGTTGCCAAAGATGATCTGATATTGCATGTAAAGTCTTATTTAAGGATACTGAAGCACAATACATTGATAAAAAAAGAGTAACCATTCTTTGTATTATGGAAATTCATATAGTCCCCTTCACATAATGCACAGTAATGTCTGAGCAGTTAGCTGAAGGATTTTTAAAGTTTTTTTTCAGACTACTGAGATAAAATTATCTATCTTTTGATTATCTGAATGCTTGTTTTATTATTTAATGGGTAACTTAGAGCTAATAGAATTCAACTTTTATAAAGGCATTGCATCCCAGGTGATAGTTGGAATATCAAGAACTGCACCAAATATTAATAATACTAGAAATACTTTTTGACTAAACTTTCTAGAAGAGCTGAACCTCATAAGGATTTTCAGTGAAGTCGCATGGGTGCACGCGACACACAATTGCTTTATGGGTAAATTAAATTCCCTTATAACTTAACTTCAGGAATTTCAGGTAGTCAAAATTATATTTCTTATGTACTTTGGGGTAGCAATGTTGAGGAATTGGTTTGGCAGCCATATCTGATTTCTTCTGGCTGTTCAAAGGCAAATGACCGTGCAGCTCCATACCAGCTCAAGACCAATTGCTTTAAGGGCAGACATGGTTTCCCGCCACCATCCTTCTTTACCCTGTTCTGACACCAGCCACCACAGCTCCTCTGCTTAAGTTCCTGGCCTAGCTCGGCTCCTCTGCTCTGTCTTATCGATCTCTTTGTGGTCCCTCCGTTTTCTCTCTTGGTCTTGGTGCTACCATCTCTGGTACCTGATGCCTCCATTCCTTAAGGCCAGGGGACCTCAGATGCCCTCCACAGTGACTTGGCAAAATGGACCAGTCCCTAAGGCAAAGTCTTCTGCACCTTATGGATGTGCTCCTTCTTCGACCATGTGGTGGGGGTTACATCATCCTGGATAGAAGAGCCACGGGAAGCATTTTCACATCTCCACATTTAGAAATCTACAAAAATTAAGAACACTAGAAAGGCCATCAGTTTAAGGGAAATTTGCTGAAATTTTAATAATGGAGACAGTATAACACTGGTTACCATTATAGTTCTTAGGACAATAAAATATTGTTACATATAATATGCATATTTAATACATCTCGACAAGATGCCTCCATATGTGCATGTTTTAATTCAATATGCTGGTATCTGCACTTTATTGGCCAAATATATGGGATGAGTATTTAGAGCCAAATGTCATTTTCTTATGAGTGTCATATCTAAAAATTATATATTAACCTCATTATTTATGGATTTGGCTAGGGATTGGCTAGGCTTTTTTCTTATAGGCACGGAGCACCAGGAAGCGAAAACCATCAAAAGACTATATAGAAGAGGTAACTAGCTTTTATTGTGTCATGGAGATACTATGACGCTAGGAATTTTGTTTTTACATTTTCCAGAAGACCATTTTATGTTTAGGTAGTCCTGGCATGACACTCCTGGAGTTATTCTCTCTCATCATAATTTTATGGATTAAGACATGTCTTGGTCTAGGTGGTTGGATTAGTCCTAAGCCAAGCACTGTACCCAGCTGAGCAATTTGGAAGGAGCATGGACAAGATGTTTAGTAGTTTAGGAAGGACTCACTCCGTGGGTCAATATTTGGGTCCCTAACTTTCTACCACACATTTACTCCCTTTTTAAGTGTCAATTGCCCACAAGCTCGTCCTTGGTTAACTATAAGTCTACTTGGGTGCACCACCATTATTTGAATTCCTGCTCAAAATTCTAAGGAAAATCCCAAAGGTTTCCCCCCAAATCTCTGGGTCAGGTAAATTTACTGAGTGATAGTACTTTAAAGAGAGTTTTGTTTTGTTTTTGTTTTTAGCAGTGATACATCTCAAATGCATAAGCTGTGAAATCGCCAGAAACAGCCAAAGCTATGACGGTCCGTTCCAACTCACGGTGACTTCAAGAGCTGCCGAGGAGAACTGTGCTGTGTAGGGTGCTCACCGGCTGTGACCTTGTATTCTGCTGTCAGACCTTTCTTTCAAAGTGTCTCTAGGGCAGTACTTCTCCACTTTCCTAGTGCTGCAACCCTTTCATGCATTTCCTCAGGTTGTGGTGATCCCCAACAATAACATTTTTGTTACTACCTCATAACTTTAATTCTGCTACTGTTATGTATTGAGCAACCCCTGTGAAAAGGTGTTTCGACCCCCAAAGGGGTTGAGACCCACAGCTTGAGAACTGCTGCTCTAGAGGGTCTCAGACTCCCAGCCTATGAGTCAGTAGTTGGGCACTTATGTAACCATTTGTGCACATAGGCATGTTTTATAAGAGGGGCTGTTTCTGTAGTTCTGTTCCTACTTGTGGGTCATGGCAATTCTGACTTGACTGTGTTTGCAACTTCGGAATACCGAGTCACAGGAGAATCATCTGCTTCTGAAAGTTTGCTCTGACTTGAGTTGGTATGGTGTAATGGAATTTGTTTTGAAGCCATATTTTTCCTTCTAAAGAAAATGATATCAGGAACTGTTCTTAAAAAAAAAAAAGCCAACATTTTAGATTGTTATCCATGGCACAGAATAAAGTGGTTCTGATAAGAATTCGAATGGTCAGTAAAGACCTACTCTGGGTGGGTTTTTGTAATCATAAAAAAGCAAGAGCACTATTTTATAAGATTAAAGGTAGTATAATGCCACAGTGGCGGATTAAGGGAGGCAGCTGTTAGGATAGAAAGGATAAAGATGTTTGAAGGACATACCCTTGAAGAAGCCTGAAAGCGATGCAATTAGGGAACTAATACTACCAATATTACCGCCTCAAATTCTTACTTTTCTGCTCCCTATGACTTTTTGTGTGTGTCATTCTGAATTCGAGGTCAAGAATTTGTTCAAAAAATACGAATATATTATAGACGAGGACTCAGTAAAATGTTTGCTGCAGTTTATAAATGATATGGAAAGGACCCCAGAACACTTACAGCAATCATTCCTTAAAGTGAATTACAGAGAAAACATCCCACCCTATTTTTCAAGTGAGAGGAGATTTCTCCCCTGCACGTGGTGAAGTATAGTTCTGAACATTAGCTTTCCTCCAGGCGTGGGTCATGGTGGTCTCTTTTCCCAAACCTTGAGAGTGCTTCTGATCCTCGTCTTGATGGGAAGGAAAAAGTTCCTGCAAGCATTCGCTTTCACTTATTGTTAAAGAAGACAGAACCCTAAGTTGATGATGGATTTCAAATGGTGAATTAAGAGTTTTTTAAAATCCTCAATATTACATGCAATTCAGTTGTGATTTCTATTTTTCAGTCTCTCCTAAATTCTGGACTCTTATGAAGAGTATTTCTTTATGTTTTATTTTATGGTGTTTGCTTGCATGTCTTACTAATCGATCTCACAGTAATTGGTAACAATTCATCATTAAAATTTTGACAAGTTAGATAAAAGAAAAAGAATCAGAGAACTTTCTTTGGAGTAGCCTTAAAAGTCCATTAAGACACACCTGCTATTACCATGGGAGAAAGGCAAGGTTGTCTACGCCATAAACAGTAATGGTCTTGGAAGCTCCCAGGACCAGTAGTTCCACCCTGTCCTATAGGTTGCTGTGAGTCAGTGAGTTGACTTTTGGTTTTTACTATGACCCTAAGGAATTTCGGAGGGAGGGAAATCCCACGTAATGTAAAGCAGGGTTTCACAGCGTCAGCTCTATCAATATTTTAGATCAGATAATATTTTGCTGGGGGTGGGCCCTGTCTCGCACATTTCAGAAAGTTCTCTGATATCCTTGGCCTCTATATGCTAGATAACAATTGCAGCTCCTTCTACCTCCTAACACCCGGGTAGGATGATCGGAAATGTGTATCACTGCCCATTGACTCAGTCCCAATTTTGGTGGACCACCTGTGTGACAGAGGAGAACTGTGCTCCATGGGGTTTGGGGGCGGGGGGCGGGGAGGGAGTTGAGACCAGGCTTTTCTACAAGGGGCCTTTAGGTTTGCAGCTGAGCTTGATAGCTGTCTGCACCACTGATGGACTTGAGTAAAAAGTGGACAAGGAGATCGACTCTTCCATAGGTTTTCCTTTTGCCTGTGGTGTATTTCTGGCTCGTGTCCATAATCCCGATGTGGTGCTTACACATTGCTAATGTTTTCTCACATCAGTGCTTTTTATTCATCGATCCCTAAAAATAATTTGCTACCCAAACAGATAACTTGATTATTTGAAAATAGTTTCCAAATTAAGCTGTTAAATTGAGTGCTGGTGAGAGAGCAAGTAAAATTATTTAACATCTAGTCAAATGTGATGTGTGTGTAAATTTCTCCTGTTGTAGAGTTCTATAGATCTCCCAAAAAAGGATTTTGCAAAGGAACTTGTTTGTAACAGACGTTTAGTGGTGTCTGTCCTTTCCCACTGGGTCTAGAGGGGAAATGAGACACTCCATCCTGCCCTTGTGCGCACTGCATAAAACACTTTGTCGATACCAGCAAGGCTGGCCAGATGCCAGGGTGGCCTGTGGGCAAACTGTAATTAACATGGACACACAGCCTTACTAGGGACATTTGTTTCACCTGGGAAAGCTGCACAGTGAACTAATGAAGATTTTCTTGGCTGACTGTGTTCCATTTTTTCCAGAGGGGAATAATTAACAGAGACCAGAAAGCAATAAGAGCACAATTGGGACAAGCTCAAGACACTGTTGAGCCTTATTTGCAGGAACATAGTGTTTGGTCTTATGAAAATGTTTGGTCTTATAGGCAACTTTGAAATTTTATAAGCTAGCCTGAACGGATACACACGTTAAAAACATCTTAATGAGTATGAAGAGAATACCAGGTGTCTACTCTTTTCTGTAAATGGAGAGCGGCTACATGCTGGCTTGTTCTCTCTTTGGACCATCCACTTACAAGATTGACAGCACCAAGTGCTGTAGTGTAGAAACCGCCATCTCTGGGAGAAGGGCCTGCCTTACTGAGAAGGGAGTGCTGTTGCATGGGGACGGGCCATGGAAATCCCGAATCTATGCGGCGGCCATCTTTTTGCTTTCTTCTGTCAGAAAGCAAGCTCTCTGTTTCAGTTTCTCCCAGCTGCAAAGAAATAATAGAATAGTTCTTTTTGGTTGATTGGTGTTAAATGGGGCTCTGGAAGTCTTTCAAAGTCATTCTATCCACATGGATTTAGGAGAGGCTATGAAGATTGAGTTTTATCTGTGTTATTGTACTCTTTAGGATACATCTCCTGTAGAAGTCCTTTGGTTTACCAAAGCTGCATGCGTTCTATTCTCTTTATGTTCAAAAAAAAAAAAATCTCGTATGGTTTTCATCTTTGTGAGTGTTCTTAATCTCCAGACATTCACAACAAACCCATTGCCTTTCCATCACAGGCAAATCTTAGCTTGTAAAACATAGTTTACATCACTCACTCACTCATTCACTCGCTCACTTGCAGTGATTATGGACAGGCTAGAACTGCCCCTCAGGGTTTTCCAGACCATAACGCTCTCTGGGAGTAGAAGGTCTTCTTTTTCCCTCATGTGTCGAGCACCTGGTTCTTTCTGAGACAGCAACTCTCCTGCAGTAGAAAGCATACTTGTCATATAAGAGTTTTAAACAGATGCAAATTAGTAAATTACAAGCCTTCATTCTGAAGAGCAGTCCCGATTCATGCATTGCCTGGAGATTGTGGTAAAGTATCTACACGGAACTGCCGTCCCCTTGTTGGAGCAGTTCCTACGGTGGGCGAGTAGTGGCCTCCAGTTTTGATTACAATGAAACATTATTAGAAATACTTCTGTAAGGATATGTAGTTGTGAATGTTTCCTCTGTTGTGACTCTTAGAAAAATGCCTTTTTTTACTGGATAGGTGTAAACAATCACGACCCAAAGCATATTGGCATGTTTGCTTTCCTTATGGGCATTTTTCCCCCTTGTCAAGAAATTCCATATCTTGACAAAGAAAAGGTGCAATGAGCTTAAACAGAAGAAACATTTATCTTATATGGCATAGTCCTAACACATCCTGTGCAGTGGGTGAGAGTTGAGCATCAGAAGGAAGATAGGTAATGCAGCTTGTATTCTAGGACTGACGACAGGCCAAGATTCCAGGTAATTCCATACAGTTCTTTGCGTTTTTCTCAAAGTATCTTACAAAGAGAGATTTATGCTCAATGTGTTTTCCTCTGCTCCTCTCTGGCATCACACCAATGGCTCTGTTCCACCTTTGGGAAATGTGTGATGGATGAATAGCGTGATTCTTGCCAGACAGCCTTCCCAGGAAATAATGGCAACCCTTAGACATTTAAAGGTTTGTTTAATAATGAAATGGGGCTAATTTTGGAAGGCATTTTTCTTCCTTTTCTAAACTACAGTAACATGAAAATAGTATTTCCTACTTTGGGACATTTTTGGCAAGGTTCGATGACTTTTTATGTAGTTTAGCACTCTAATGTTGTGGTTGTCCATGGTTAACGTGGTTTATAATACGTGCACAAGACGACATTTCGCTATAGTATACACTTCCAATGTCATGTGGAGTTGAGGACATGCTCACCTTGAGGCATTGCTACGAATATTTACATTCAACTTATTGAATAAGACTTTTTACAAAAATCAAAAGACATAAACTCAGTCCAGGGCCATGCACCTCTGAGAAGTTTTCAAAAACTTTGTCGAACAATGGAATTAAAGCATAATGGAAGTTTTCTGCAAACTTTTCAAAACTTCTCATATTCCACATGCATAGACCCACTCCAATAGATCGAAGCGTGCAGACTCTGAATCAGCACCTGGTGTCTTCTCTTTTAGGACTTGCCACAGTTTCCACCTCATTTTCCTTGGATAGAATGCTGGTTAAATCTTTTACAGCCACTCCCTCCCTCCCGTGGTCCTTCTCCATCGCTACCCTTATGTCCTATACATTAATACTCAACACTTACTTTCCAGTGGGATTGGGATTGCTAGTCAGTCTTCTTACTTTGCTTGTTTACTTAAAGTCTCCTTCAGTCCCCTCTCCTGTGTTTCCTGCTCAGCTGTGGAGTTGGCTTTCCATACTAGTTTTGCGTTGGTGCTCTTCTATGCCACGTGGCACTTATATGTGACCCAGGCGACCTGACGCACAACAGAACCAAATACCGTCTGGTCTAGCACCAGCCTTGACATTGTTCCTTTGCTTAAGCCCAGTGTGCAACCTTGATATCAGCCATCTCTTGGGCGGAGGGGGGGGGGGGGCTCCCTCTCCTTGCCAGTGCCCTGACTTTACCAGGGCATCCTTCTCCACGGTCTGGTTTCTCTTGACATGTTCAAAGTCTCGCCATCCTATCCCTTAGTATGTTCAAGTCTCCATTGCTCTCCAGTAAAATGCATTAAAAATGCTCTGGTATCCCAGACAATAACTGGATAAATAATTCCTTGGGTCATAGGCAAGGGATTGGGGTGGTGGTGGAGGTGGATAATGAGGAGCCAATTGTTGCAAGTACAAGAAGGAAAAAAATGTTTGCAAACAGACTGTGGTGATGGTTGCATGACTCTTTTTGCTGTGTTTAAACCATTGAACTATATAGTGCATGAATTATAGGCCGATACAGCCGTATAAGAAAAGTGCTCTGTCATCCCTCTCGAAGAGTGTTGTTGGATCCTTAGAAGAGACAGGGTCTGAGTGCACCTTGAACAATGAGAAACAGGTTGCTGTCAGGTAGATTACAATTCATGGCCACCCTGTCAAATAGAGTAGAATTCTACATAGGGTTTCCAATGTTGTAATTGCTTCCATAAAGATTACATTCATGGAGACTCTATGAGGTGATTGAAATCTATAAACCATAATATTTATGTAGAATATTAGGAAATTCAATTTTATCCCCAACCCCATGTGTTGGATTTGTGTAACATTAAACTTGTGTTTGAAACTGATGGCCTGGATCTGTTTCAGGATTCTACCCCCGAGCTCATCTTTCCGTCTGAAATGTGTGGCATCTATTTTAGACAGCAATTTATGTATGCTTTTATTTTGCTCTACAAGTTGATTTTGCTCTACAAGTACAGTTTTTTTTTTTTTACAAGTATAACCATGACTGTATCTATTCTAGTTCTTTGGATGAAATTTTGGCAGATAGAGTGAAATAATTTATAGATAACTTAGTAATAATGAATTTACTCACTGATATAATAAATCAGTATGTATTTGCAACTCATGTATATGAAGTGGCTTCGAAGAGTTTATGGGGAAAAAATCCACCGTCTTTTAGCTTCATTTTCCCATGAGTTTTTTTGTAGACACCTCATATGCATAGACACATGCACTCCCTTTTTCTCTCATTAATAAGCCAATTTAGTGAAAAATGGCAGTCATGGGACTGGAAACAAAGCCAAGCATACAAGAGCCTACCTTAGCTCTTTTTAAGAGAGTTGTAACAATAATTTACACTTATTAAATATCAAGAAAGGAGCCCTGGTTATGTAATGGGTAAATATTCCATTGCTAACAAAAAGCTGGTGATGGTGTGAACCCACTAGAGAAGGATCTGCTTCCCTAAGACACCAGCCTGGGAAGCCCTCTAAGGCAGGTTGTCCTTTGGGGTGGCTGTGACTCAGAATTGATGGGACCTCAAACAACAAGAGATATTTATATGTACTTTTAAAAAAGGTTTTCCCCCTCCCTTCAATTGTTTTAGTTTCACAAAGTCTTTGGTGTTAGCGAATGTTTTCAGTGGAGCTATTTGGGGGAAGAATAGTACTATCATTAAAAAGAGTTTTTCCTGAGCATATCGTCTTCTAATCTGGTCTCCTAAGCCACAAGGTAGAGAACCTGCCTAGGGGTGAGGCGTGTATCACCCACATTACCTGGGCATCTTAAAAATCACTTTGACGGAGGAGACCTCAACTCAGCTGGGAATCTGTTTCTCAAGGTGGGGGGTGGGGAGGGAGAATATGATGGAGTTGTTGCTAAACTACGTTGTACTAAGGTCCTCTCAATTCAGCAGACATTCGTATAAGAGGGATAAGTGAACCTTACTGGAAATTCAACCCCAAGGGGAGGCTGCACCTCTTACTGTCTTTCTAATTGGATATTTTGACTTAGTTTCTTTCAGGTTCTTGGGGCTGTTGACTCCTAGTACACCCAGTGTCCTTTAGAGTCACCAACGTACTTTATAGACCGCAACAGAAGATTGTGATGTGAAAAATTCCGCTAACCAAACTAGGCTTTACTTCAGATTCACGTGTAGCAGATTGAAGGAAGGGACACACTCATTTGGACTTGAGGCGGAAATTCCCTAATGTGAGAAGATGCAGGTGACTGCTAGTTCTGGGTTATGGCATTGGCAGTCATTAGACTTTGATTTTGAGCTCTTGCTTTGAGGGTGCCCAGCAACTGGTGGCCAGGAACTGCCATTTCTTTACTACTATGATGCCTTCACTGTCTTCTTCGCACATGCATAAGTTTGGTAGACGTGGTTCTGCCTTTGTGAATGATTGTTTTGCCCTATTTTGCCTCCAATCATTCATGTAAATAATGTCGAGTTGCTTAAGCTTTTTTAGGTTAACAATTCATCTATCATTGTCTGAAATGCCTGCTTTTATAAGTTTAATGTTCTTTTCTCAACACTGTTTTAAATTCTTTACCACTGGTTAAATTAGCAACACTATCAATAGTTTCACCTTATTCTCCAGGGGGTAAGAATTACAATATTCTCTCTCATAAAATAAAAATAATGCCTCTAAAGTGAATCAGGTGCTTATATAAGCCATAGATATATGAATTGATTTTGGTCTTGAATTTAATTCTAGCTCCAAGCTAAGTAAAAATAGTTTGTATTACATGGCCCTGCTCATGTTTTCCCTCATGAGGAGGTCTGTGAAGATATGGGTGCTCTGGCAAAGTTTGGTGAAGGAAACAGATGGTGCCAAGTATTAGAAAGACCAGGGTCTGGGGCTTTCCAGGGTTGTCTTTAAACAAACAGCCATTTAAATGAGGTGTTAGCTCAATTCATATGGAAGAAGCACACCAGCCTGAGTGATCCAAAGATTATAAATAATAAAATCCAAATCTGATAGAGGGATGCTATCAGAATTTAGGTTTTAAACACCTGGTTTGCAGAAAGCTGAGATGAGAGAGGAAGCCCCAAATCTATTTTTAGGGCCCCATATGGATTAAGCCTACAGTGATCCCCCTCTGATCTTGGCTTAGGTCTGTGACGAGACTTGCTGTCTGACAGAGAGCACTGTAAAGTTGATTACCTTTACGTTACAGGCATACTTTATCATTTGATCTTCCTTTTGACTCATAGTTGTTTCTGTTTTTAATATTTTCTTTTTGATTGAGGCTTTCCTCTGTCTTGTTTTGGCATTGTTCTTTGGTGGTAGGGGAATTTGTGTTTTGTCTGTGTAGAAAATGAATGATAGGTAAAACTACAGAGACAGTAATTGGATTAATATCTATATATTATTTTGACTATTTCAGGGAGGTTGAGGGAAAACAGGTAGCTGATACGGCAGCATTCATGGCAGGGGAGATTGGGTAGAACTGGGAGCTAGTCATGAGTATAGTATGTTCTGCAATTGGTTGTAGTGATGATGGCACAACTCCTCTTAATAGGAATGAACAATTAAATTGTATGATTTGTGGATTACATTCCAATAGAGTGATTTTTTTTTTTTTTTACAAAAGGCTTCCATGAATCCTGCACAGTGGAACAAGCTCCATTTCTTCCCGTGCAGGAGAGAGCGGCCTGCGAACTAGCCAGAGAGTCCGCTGCTGTCCCGGGCTCCTCTAGGGGCCGTGGTGCTGAATAGGAGCACACAGAGCTGGCCCATGGGGTTGGGGGGGGGGCAGAGAGGGCTTTGAAGAGGATGCTCTGAATTTGCATTTGAACACGCAGACCCTTCTCTTGCTGAGGATTCATTTTCCTCGGGGTGAATGTTAAATATTAACTGCTTTTCTTTCACTTGTTCTGGACTACACAGTAATGTTGGGGTGGGGATACAGTCAGGTTTGTTTCCAAACTTTCAATCATGGCATTATATTGCCTTCTAATGCAGAATTGAATGGTTGGTTGTATATAAATAGTATTTGAAATGAGGATGACCTTTATTAAAGGAATTTTAAAATAGAATGTTCAGAAGTCTTTCATTTCTTTTTTTCTAGACTAGTGATTCTTAGACTAGTGATTGTTAAACTAAGGATATTTAGACTGCTGTCCCTCTAGATAAATGATCTGAAATTAGAATGATTCTCAAGGGCTATTTTCAATATCTAGGGTCTATAGTAGTTTTACTTAGTGGACATCTCAGCAGTTGCCCTTTGAATAAGGTGACCAGACTTCCCGCTTTTTTAACAATTTAACAACATCCCATGGTGTTTTAAAATTAAAATACATTACAATGCTATTTTTGCGTTCTATGAAAATTTTTGTTGCTCCATATAGCTCAACTTTTTTTTTTTTAGGCATCACTGCCCTTAGCCCAACTTTTTAATCAAGGACCTCCCCCCACTCCCCTCGGTCAATGGTGTCCTGCTTAAAATCTGGTCACTTTACCTTTGAACCCTTGCTTCTTAGGGATGAGCCCTCAAAAAGGTTTAATAATGTGGTGATGAAAGAAGTGTTATTTAAAGAATACTGCATTTTGAAATACATCTTCAAAGTAAATAGGCAAATGAATATCAAAGATGCCTGTTTTAGAATGCGATGCTATGAGAACAGTGTTGGAAGATTCCTTCCCGAATAGGCGTTTGAAGCAGCTGCGATGGCTGCAGTCATGATCGGCGTTCCTGCGGATCATCTCTGAGAGTGAGGGCTATGGAAAGTTAAAAGACTCGGCGCTGGACACTGAGGTCACCTGTTCGGTAACAGACTGAAATAGGAGAGGCCAAGTGCTAAGAATTCATTCTGCTTTTCCAGTGCTTTTGTAGCTTATTTTTAGAGCCCTGCTAACAGGGCTTGTGTGCATTGTGTGCCCTCCCGCGCCTGCTCCGTAAGTCTCACTCTCTGTTGCCATTTCTGCCTTCTTTGACAGGTGTGAGAGACTACTGGCGTGTAGCAAGCCAGTCACCTGTCAATCACCCCTGATGATTTGTTGTTCCTTTATCCCTCTGAGCTCATAAAATAGGTGGTTTTTCTATTGCCTCCTAACATGTCAGGGTTCCCCCCTCCCCCACTATATGGCTAAGCTAATCAGAATGAAAAGCTGTTGATTTGACATTATTGCAGGAGTGCTAAAAATATTTAATAAAAATGGATTAGGGAAATGGTTGTGATGGATTGATTTATAAGGTAAGGATGAGAAGGCAGATTTCAGGTGTTCCTTCACACAACCTAAGGGAATATCATATATTCTTAGCTGCATAAACGTTTCTTTTTTTTTTTTTTTTTTTGGTGCTAGAAGCAGAGCACACTTTTGTGTGTTAAAGTCATGCACGATGTTTATATTCTTCAATCTATTAGGAGAATTATTCTTCTAAGATTTATCTGTAGTACTCTTTTTACTTACTTTCACAGTGAATGTAGTAATTTGGAAAGTGTGGTTAACAGACAGCTTCAAATAGTTGGGAGAAGTGAAAATGTTCAAAGCCCTGGAAAAACTGGTAAGTTTCATTTGGATGGACTGAGGCAGGGGTGGTGAGTAGGGCTAATTGGAGCTGGGAGGGGGGGTGCCGAGGGGAATTTGCTGGAGGGCTAGAGTGTGGGTTCCTCAGCTATCCCCTGCTGGAGGGTGGGCGGGGTCTCTTCCACCCACAGATGTGAGCATCTTGTCCTTTCTGTCTGCTGCATTAAGAACTGGCCTCATCAAGTGGCCTTCTTGTGTGGCATTTCTCCCCCTCCCTTCCCTCCCCACCCCGCATGCAGGACGCTGAGGGGTCTACTCTCCTCTATTCTGTGGATTGCAGGATCTCTAACTTTGTAGACCAGTGGTTTCCACCCTGTGCATTGTGATCTCTTTGGGGGTCGAACGACCCTTTCACGGGGGTCGCCCTATTCATAACAGTAGCAAAATGACAGCGAGGAAGTAGCAAAGAAAATAATTTTAGGGTTGGGGGATCACCAGCACACAAGGAACTGTATTAAAGAGTCGCTGCATGATGAACGCTGAGAACCACTGCTCTAGACCATACTCTGCTCGCCTGTCGTCTCCAGGGGTGTCTCCATGGGGGTATCATGACTTTGCACCCCTGTGCTTCTCCTTCAGAGTTGCGACCAGCTTTCTCTCAAGAGGGTCACTTGGAACCAGGATGGCTGGGCGAGACCCTCCATCCTGTGTTACTCCTTGGGTTACTCCATTCAGTCAGGTTTTTCTTCCATTTAATGTTTGAGTCAAATCTTTATCCGATTTCTCTGATATCTGGGGCATCAGCATTGTCGTATGCAATTACTTCACTTTGGGTTTCAGGTCTTTACTATTAAGGGGCATGGTTCTGTGTCTGACCACGCTGCTATCTTGGCTCTCAATTGCATGCCCTCATATGGTTGTCCAGCTTAGGACAGTGAGCAGATCTCTAAGAAACCACTTAGCAGAGTTGAAGAGAATCATAAGGCAGCTGCAGCGCTAAGCAGTGCTGGGATTCTCTGTTTAATGCCAATCATATTCTTCAGTTGGACAGAAGAATTTTACCATTAACAAATCCGCTTCTTTGGGCTCTTCATAAAAAATATGGAGAAATATAATAGAGAGAAAGCCTTTTTCCTCGTGTAATTACTTTTTAATGGATATATCACTACAAATAACTAAAACAAAAATGTAATTCATGATCGTTCTTCATTGTATTTTTTTGTGGGAATGATCCATACTGCAGCATGTTAAAAGAAGCTGGAAAGCCTAAGATTAACCAAGTAACGAAACAAAACTACAAGAGCCCTGTAAGGTTAAAATAGATGAGGGCACAGGCACACACCCATAAATTGAACAACAGAGACATCTTTTTAGAACCAGAGTTTCTCTAAATGACAAGTTTATGCCTTTTTTATATTGTTCATTCTTTATCACGCATACATCAGTCCAAATGTGGGCAGAGCGAGGCTGTGATGCTTGTTGAAAATGGTTTGGAAAATGTCTTCAAACTAAAACCCTCAGACTGGAAAAGTGTACGAGAACCTGCGTTTAATATACATGAGTGCATATGACAATCCACCCCAGCTTTTGCATTCCGGAGATAACATTTGTATAGGCCATTTATCCATGATATGAATTCAAATTTGTCCAGCTCTTATAATTTCATCTAGTGATCTCCATTTTTTAAAAGTAAGGCTGTCAAAATGCCTCTCTTGACAGAGTAATTTTCCTTAACTTTTGACATATGATTTAACTTAACTAAATTTATTTGTACATCTTAACTTTTTTTTATTTTTTTTTTTTAGGCATCATTGCCCTCAGGTGGTGGGAGTAGGAGGCCCAGCCTTTGCTCCTGGGAGCCGGAATTGAACCTCCATCCCAGTGGGCCGCAGCCCCGCGCACAACCACTACGCCACTGGGGCTCAGCCCTGTACATCTTAACTTAATCAGTTAAAAAAACCTGATTAACATGTCTTTTATAGACCATTTTGCTAGGTTTATAAAGAATTTCAAAATAAACTATTTCAGTGGTCAACTATTGTCATGTTATAACTATTTTCTTAATTAGCACGACAACTGCACTTTTCAGTCAAGAACTGTCTTTCAATACTGTCCTTTATCTTTGGAATTCTGCAAATCAACCCACAGCCCTCAAGTTGATTCCTAAGCAGTGACTTATAAATGACCAATCACATAACTGAAAATATGGTAAAGAGTTATTTTGTAACTTTCCCATTAAGTCTCAAAATATGTTATTTCATATAAAGTCAGTTTGAAATATTCTAGCTACTTAGAATAGGTCTCAAAATCAATCAAGTCAGCAAAAGAAAATAACTTGGATGCTTTGTGTTTCTTCTATTTAAATCTCTACTCACTGAGCCTAAGTAAATATAGATTTAGCCCTTGAGTGACAGCACCAAATGTTGAAACTTAATCTGAAATTCTCAAAGCTCTGATGAGCCATGTTTGACAAAACATTTCTCTCTCTGGCCTTCCCTGCCCAACAAATATCATTTTCTGTTGACTACAGAGTGACACCAAATGATCTGTAGAACACAATATCCTGTGTATGTGTGTTTTCTGTAGTGGACTTTTCATAGTCATAGCTTGTGAAAGGATGAGTTAGTTTCAAATGTTAGCAAATGGTGCCTGATATAGAACAAAGGGTTTTAATGTACATAAATATTTAGTAGTGCATGCAAAAATCAAATGTGCGAGGAATATAACTAAATCTGTTCTACTATTCTTTCATTCTTTTCATTTTAATCTTGTGTCCTCACTAAGAATAATGGAGGATATTTAAGCTAGTTACAGTTAACCTCAATCAATTTAAGGATTCTCCCAAAACCATCTTGAAGGAGGAGTCACAAGTTCTGGGGAAGGCTTAAAGAATGCGCAGACTTTGGAAAGGACAGGATCTTCTACCAACCTGTAAGATGAAGCTCTTCTGTTCTGACATCTGCCTTTACTTCAAATCCTAGCATATTCATGTTCTGGCTTTGACCTTCTGGCTGCACATGCCACTCTGGACATTCCTGTTGCAACCAGAAGGTGCCTTCAGGTCACTGACCTCACTCAGCCACTGCCATGCCCTTCTTTTGGCCAGAATTCCAAGTGTATCCCAAACTTCCATGGCCTGATTCGACTCCTTGGGTGCTCTTTGGTGTCCTCTTTTGGCTGCTGGCTCAAAGTAGGGATGGGGGTGGGTGTCAGACATGAAGGGCAAAGCGAAACCTCAGTTGATAGCAATGGATTTTACCTAGTCACTTAATTGTACCTAAACTACTGCTATATTCGTGTCGCATTAGTTGAATATTTGCATTGTTACTAACATCTGAAAAAGAAAGCATCATTCGAAGATATTGGAATGTTTATGCATTAAGAAAACTTTTTTCTTTTTTTTCTTTTGTATTTTAAATTGTTTTTTATTTGTCTCGAAAGGCCGTAATCTAATCAGTCATTGTCAGCCATGAAAGTGAGTTGAGGTGCACTGCAACTGCACCTTCAGAATTCATTCCGCCCTCTGTGATTTCGGTTACAGTGCATACCCATGTCTTTTGACAGTGGTGGCAATGACACATAAGTTGGTCTCGAGTTATGTCTAGGAATTTTATTTCTTGAGTGAAGAGAAAATTTCACTTGTGAATTTTATGGGATGCAGGTGTAAAGGTGCAGAATGTCATATGATTTTGCTACCGTGTGTGAAAACATGATGACAAAACACATTCATGAAAATTTCAGTGCTCTCGAGTTGATTCTGATTCATAGTTATTCTCCGAAGGACATGGTAGAGTTGCTCCTTGGGTTTTCGAGACCATAAGTTTTTATGGGAACAGACAGCTCACTCTTTCTCCTGAGGTGTGGCTGGCGGTTAGGACCATTTGACCCCGTCACTAGCAGTTCAGGGCTCAGTGTGCAGCACTGCCAGGGCTCCCTGCGTGAAAAGCATACAGAATCTAGAAAACTAGAACTGTAACTAAATTGCACTTGAAATGCTGACTTCTGTGGTTGTGATGAGATGAAGCCCAGGCCTGTCCTCTCCTGTCCCATCTCAGTGACTGTTTACAGACTGCTCTGCTCCTTCATACCTTTATCAGCTGGTTTTCAGCAGTAGAATACTAACTAGGCTTTTCTCCTTAGCTTGCCATAGTTTGGGATCTCTGCTGAAAGCTGTTTAGCATCAGAGTCACACTTGAGCTCCCACAGTTAGTTTGGGCGGGGCTGCACCCGAGATGCATTGGCTGGGAAGGTAGCCCAGGTCCGTCTAATGGACGGCAGGCGTCTGGCCACTGAACCGCCACCGCCGAGGGTCTTGTTTTCCCTTCGAGACATTTGTGTGTCTCATTTCTGTTAGGCTGGCAGTGGGTGGCCTGAACAGGTTAGCATTTGGAATTATATTTTCAGAACTTGATTTTATCAGTAGATTTCCTTTGGCTGACATAGAGCAGTTGTTCATATTGGGCGCTGTCAGATCAACACGACTCATGGTGTCCTCTTGATACAGAGGATCTTTTCTAGGTTATAATCTTTATGGAAACAGACTATGTGGGAGCTGGTGAGTGGGTTCCAGCAGCCATTGTTAAGTTACGAGTCTAGCACTCTTGTGCTACCATGTCCTCTTCATCTTTAGGGACCCCTCTCCCAGTGCCTTTAGAATTATACTTGTGATTCTACATTGCTTGAAAGTGAACACAATCTTGAAAGAATTGGAACAATTTTGGAGAATAAAAGCATAAGATGACAGTTGAGAAGGCTTGCTCTACCCTAGGTTGGGTAGTGATGAATAAAAGCGGAGAACAGGCCATCTTTCTTTTGAATTACCCCCCCCCCAAAGTCAATATTGATTCAAAGTAATAAGATGCCTATGGAAGTCAGAACAATTCCGTAATTCTCAAAGGAGAAAATGATAAAGACTCCATTTTATTGTTTGCATAGTGGTTTTGCAGTTCTTATCATGCCTATCAAACAAGTGTCAGAAATGTGTCCAATTTAAAAAAAAAGCATGGACTAAATTATGTTCAGAGTAGTTAGATGCATTGTCTGCTTGACTACAAAGACGAGGTTCTTTTTGATGCATGATGTTTCACTAGGCGAAGAAAAGAACATACTTGCTAGTAGGCGTTGCTCAAACTCTGGAGCATCAGTTACCTTGCAAGTGCAGAGGCCTGCATATTATTTTAACTTCTGATTACTTATTGAACCCAAATAGATAGTAGGTTTATAACAATCAGCACAGTCTTCTTCAATATGTTTAGAATAAACACATTATCTATATAAACTTAAGAACAACAGTCATAATAATTGAGATGACTTGCATGCTTACATGTGCTGTGTGTATACATAGAGAGTTTGTATTTTATCGTTAAGGTGCCTACTATGAAATCTGAAAAATAGAATGCCATAGATGATTTCTGGCAATATACCTTTACTTGGATAAGACCCGTGGCCAAGGTCCAAATAAATGGCTCGTTTCTTGTCACTGACTTTGCTATTCACATGGTTTGTGATGCTGAGCATGTGTCTGTTAAAGCTTCTCTGTCTCAGTTTCGTTCATCAGAATACAGTCCATCTGAGTTGTCATCTGTCTTTTCTTTCTTTTTTTTGAGGGGGGGGGTTCATGCTATATTGTTAATATCTTGAACAGTGCTCTAAATTAAATAGCCATTCAATAAATAGTTTTTAATAAGCATAAAAATCCACTGGATTCCAGAACTCGAATAGGGTAGAATATTGAAATAGAACACTTACCACAATTCCTCTCAAACGAAATGTTAGCTGTTATTGTTTATTATCCTTGTCATAATTAGTTTTCATTAGTACATCTGACAGTGAACTATGGTAACATCTCAATAATTTGATTTAGACTTTTCTGAGTGGAATGGTGTTTCAAAGAGGAGTCCTCTAGTTCAGTGAAGTATGTTAGTATCTAAAAGTTGTTTCAATTTAGTCAATGGAAGGAGAGCTATGGTTTTATGTACTTCCTTACCAATAAACTTTGAAGTGACCTTGAAACTACTTCTACTTTTGTTCTACTTATTTCCCTTTTATCCTTTCAGAAAATCTAGCTTTGATTCTCCTACCAACAGTTATTTGATTCACCCTATATTTGAGGCAAAAGACTTAAGCCAGTGGGTTTGGTTTGGCTCCATTTTTTCTTGTTCTTTAATTCTCTTGTGTATAGTTATTCTAAATAATCATGTGTGTGTTGCTACCATATGTGGAAAAAATTATTGGAAAGCCATAGATCTAGTTCATTTAAAAGATTATTTTATTGGGGGCTCATACAACTCTTATCACAACCCATCCATCCATCCATTGTATGCATAGCACATTTGTATATTTGTTGTCATCATCATTATCAAAACATTTTCCTTTTACTTAAGCCCTTGGTATTAACACCTCATTTTCCCCCTTCCTCCTTGGTCCCCTCACCCTTATGAACCCTGGATAATTTATAAATCATTATTATTTTGTCATCTCTTATGCTTCTAAAACAGAAAAATTGTCTAAGAAACAAGTAAATGAAACTAAACCCACCAAAATAGACATTCTTCATGTTACTCCTTTGAGAATGTTTCCTAATTCTATTTTCAATGTGAAAAATCACTGCTCTAAAAAATGTCACCAAATCCAACTTAGAAATGACCTCTGTTGTCCATTATATCCCCCCCTGGTGGAAACTGCTTGATGCATAGTCTTGGGACAATAGAGCCTGGATAGCTTAAGTCCTGAACTACTAAAGGAATGTTAGTGCTTGGGAAGAAAGACCTGGAGATCTACTTCTGTAAGCTCGCTGTCCTGAGATTCCTATGGAAAGTACTGCTGCTCTGCACATACCGGGTTACTGTGAGTCGGTTACCTCGATGGCACCTGATAGTTTGTTGCAGTACACTTGTATACTTACCTGTCTAAAATGGTCAATTTCATTTAGAATTACTGATTTCTTATCATTTTTCCCTCCATTCTTTGTTTTTACTCTTTGCTTTCTTCCTTCTCTTTTATTTTTATAAAGCTCTATAAAAAATGAAATATGTTATTAGTATATAATTAAAAGAGACTGATTTAAAATTCTGAAAGCCATATCTAGTATGCATTTTCCTAGAATCCTTCTCCTTCCCTCCCTTCAGTGTGAATCTTAGCCCACTCTGGGTCCTGTGCTATCTACTCCATGCTTCTCCTTAATGTATTTGACTAAATTTCTCTTTATTTTCTGACCTCCCTGGGAGAAAAAACTTACTCTCATTAATCTGTCCTTCCTGCATCTCATACTTCCCAGTACATAGCAAATGCTCACTCTGTGTTTAATTCTTCACTAGCCTTATATAAAATTGGAGTTTTATATGGTATTTATCAAGCAGCCATGGTTGTTCTGTGGGGTACGTGTTGAACTACTAATGGCAATGTTGGTGGTTCACAACCACTAGCAGCTGTGAAGAAGAGGTGAACAGATCGTCCCCATGACTCAGAGTTTCTTATTTGACAATGGCTAAGGCAGTGATAAAGAACAAAGACATTGTAAGAGCATACATGTGTACATACCAGTAGCTCCAATTTCTTGTTTTCTTTCAAGTTATGTAATGTTCAACATTTTGAACACTGTTCTTAGGAGCCATAGAGTCACTTTCCTTGCTGTGTACACACAACAGAACGAGATCCTGTCTGGTCCTATTGCCATCCTTGAAACAGAGGCTGCACTTGAGCTCATTGTCAGCTGTTGTGTCCATTTCATTGCAGGTCTTGCCTTCTACTTTACCAAGAATGATATTTCACCAGAGTCTCAACCTTCCTAATGCCTTGAGACTTTACTACAGTTCCTCATGTTCTGGTGACCACCCAGCCATCGGAAATCTGTTTTCCGATGGTCTTAAGCGACCCCTGTGAAAAGGTCATTCTACCCCCAAAGGGGTCACAACCCACAGGTTGAGAACTGCTGGTCTAGACCATCTCTATAAGATGATCAAAGAACTTGAGACAATGTCTTACCATATTCCCTTCTAAGAATCATTCTAGCTGTATTTCTTCTAAGAGAGATTGCTGCTTCTTATGGAAGGTCACGCTATTCCATATTCTTCCAGAGCGCCAATTCTTGAAGGCACCAATTCTTCTCTAGTCTTCTCTGGTCTTCCCGCCTTCACATATATACGAAGCCACCAAAAACACAATAGATTTACATTATAGCAATTACCTATAGGATTTGTTAGGATTCACTTTCCCCTTTGAAGTTTTGATTCAGTAAGTTTAACATATATACATATTGACACCCGTATACACACATATGTATATATATCAAAAAGTTTTAAAAAATGACACTAAAAGTGAAATTTTCCATAAACTTTTTGAATGCTACATGTATATATATATATATATATATATATTTACTTTTTTATTAATAATTTTATTCCGGGGTTCTTACAAATCCTATAGCAACCCGCCATTCAGTTGTATTAAGCCACTTGTACATATGTTGCCATCAACATTTCCAAAAAGTTTTCTTTTTACTTGTGCCCTTGGTATTTTTAAGAATAAATGCATCTTATGATTTTGTTGTAGATGGTCTATTGACCAGACTTTAAGAAATATTCCTCTTTGCCATAGATTTTACAAAAGTTTGAAAACCTCAAAATGTAGACCATATATAAAAGTATTCCCTCTTTTTTTAATCTCATTATACAAATGGTTGAAAATTTTTATATAGGTATTATTAACATATATTAACATGTAATGGGATATTATTAACATAATATTAACCATGGTTTGACTAAGGCCACTTCATGTATTTATTTTTTTGGGGGGGGGGCATCACTGCCGCTGGTGGTCGTGGGCGCTACCCAGTGCTGCTCCTGAGAGCCACCTCTGGATTTGAACAGCCAAGCCTGCGGCCTGCAGTCCCGCACTCAACCATTATGTCACCAGGGCTCAGCCCTGACTAAGGCCACTTTAATCCTTAAAATGACACCTTTGCTTTTTAACTTTTTAAAGAGATCTTTTGCAACACATGTTCTCAATTCAATAAAGTCATTTCTTAATTGCTGATTCCAAGTAAAATGAAACCCTTGAAAATATAAATATTTCTCCACTTATCAAGATGATCCAGCTTGAAGATTTTTGTTTTATTTGAGAAAATTACTATGATTGTCTTTAGTCTTTTTGTTTTTTATTGGTAAGTACTTCTAGACTTCTTTGTTTTCAGAAGGAGCATTTGTATTATCACACTTTGGTAATGAGGTTTTTTTTTCTATTCCAATGTCATGTTTTTCATATAGTTCAGCCAGAGTGTAGTATCGCACCAATGAAACACACAACATTCCGCTAGATCTTTCATGTTTGCTGCCCCCACTGTCATGACCTGAGTTTTATGTTACAGAGCTTCCTAGAACAGAGCATGTGTATTGACACAAATAAGAGCTCTCAACGCAGAGAATCCATGAAAGACCACTCCTTCAAGACTAATATTGAAGAGAAAGTGTGATACTCTGAGGGTAAGGGGAGACGTAGGAGAAAGGGAGAACCAATTGTAATGATTGACATACAATCACGCCCTTCAGCAGAAACATGGGTGGAGGGAGACAGCAGACCGTGTAAAATATGAAAATAAAAATAATTCCTAAATTATTGGACTTACGAGGGTAGGGGAGGGATGGCAAAAAAGAAGGTCTGATACCAAGGGCTCAAGTTGAAAGAAAATGTCTTGGAAATGATGGCAGCATATGTACAAATGTACTTGATAAAAATTGATGAACTATAAGAGCCCTGAATAAAATGATTTATTAAAATAAAAACATTTTAAAGAAGAAAGCAACAAAAATATTTCCAATGAATAAAAAACTGGTTCTGCGAAGCACTATTATGTGGTCTACAGCACGTTTTCCACTGTCAAGGTTTTGTGGTAGTAGAAAGGCCCGCCTTTCTCTAGGGGCACCCCTGACCTTGCATTAGGCAGCTGAAAACTGCTCCTTTCAACCTATTGCAAGGAAATTCAATCTCCACGCAAACCCAAGGCCAGACACCATAAAGTAAGGGTTAGACATACTTCCACTCATCCTTTGATTGTATCTTAACATCAGCCATCCCTCCAATGGGCTCTGCTGGGCATGACGAACCACTGCCATGATTACAAGGAACTCATGGATAATGCAATCATGAGGGTTTATCAGGGAAGTTGACAGGTTACCTTAAGCCAGGACCACAAAATATTAAGGATACAGTTCTTTTGTCTGTTGGGCCTTTTCTTAGCCATGCAAGCAGGCATCTCTCTCTCTCTCTCTCTCTCTCTCTCTCTCTCTCTCTCTCTCCCTCTCTCCCTCTCTCCCTCTCCCTCCCTCTCTTTCTCCCTCTCTCTCCCTCTCCCTCCCTCTCTCTCCCTCTCTTTCCCTTTACCCCGACCCAGTCTGTTAGTGTTTCAAAGCTTTAGTGCTGATAAATGTCCATTCTGTAAGTCAGCCTCCTGCCTGAAAGGCACTTAGCTTTACTCATTCAGTGACCTGGGAAATCCGCTGACTGTTTCCTGCTCTCTGTTATAGTCATACCTCCTTCTTCAAGGTCTCTAAAGTGGGATCCAGCACAAGCCTGCCTCCTCTTTCTGCCACTCATGAAATTCTCTGTCCCTGATTGTGAGCTGGCCCACTTTCATACCCAGCAGAACAACCAGACGGAACAGCCTCCTGGTTAGATTCCTCTAGACCTTATTTACATGTTCCCACACAGTCACTTGGGTTGGGACTAAAAAACTAGAGAGAGAAGCCATGTTAAGTAATTTTATTTACTTCAATGAATCCTGAATCCCTCTGTTCCCCCAAAGTACTAGTATACACACAATCGAATCCTTGATAGCTAATATCCAGAGAAATCAGTGACTGGCATCCATTGCCATCCACAGGAAAAATTATTCACATAAACAGATTCATAACTTTAAATATGTTAGAATGATTGCAAGAAAGTAGGAAAGCACATCTTTTGTGTTTTCTATTACTTTGAGGTAAAATAGCAAGGACTATTTTTATTCCTCTATTTTATTTAAATATATACCTCGACATTCTTCCTTTTATCTATGTTTTAATTAATGTGGATATAGTGCAATTATTTGGGCCACTGCATAAGTTAAATGTGCCTGTTCACCAATGAACATGGATTATTTTTGATATTAAAGAACCTGGGTATAATTGCTCAGTTTTTCTCTAATTGAAAGATGGTTTTTAACACTCCATTAAAACTGCACATGTCTATACAGGGGTAAGCACTTCACATGTAGGAACTGTATCAAGGTAATTCAAGTATTATTGGCATTTTCAAAGTTAGCACTAATAAATTTTTTTCTTGTCTTTCCTGTTTACTAATGACTTTTAGGAACATTGAAAGTTTAAAACCAAGGATAAACATTTCTAATTGGAATTATTGCATTGACATAGGAGAGGACCAAGAGTTTCCTTCTTTTTTTAATAACGCACTTGTTGTTGACTTATTGTTTGAGTTATTCTCTCAATTAATACATTTATTTACTCTATGATATTAACAATTTAATATCTCAGTCTTTTCTGGGGTAATCTCAAATACAGTAATATTTTAGGAAAGAGATTTAAAGCAACAGAAGGTTAATTACACCTGGGAAGGAAGCTAGGCTTCCCAACCCCTTTGTAAGTCTGGGGGTGGGACCTCTGACTCTGTAACCAGCTCCTGTTTTCTCTTTAACTGGAATATTTGGAAAAGACCCAAACTTTACTGAAGAAAACCTGATTGTTAGGAAATATTAAGGTATTTAACTTGAAACATAGTATTTTTTGTGGTATGTCCAATATCAGCAGTTTATAACATGGATAGTTGAAATCTTTAAAAAAATTTTAATTTACTTTAATTAATTTATTTTGGATAGTTGAAATCTGAACCATTTTGAATTTCTACAGATTAAACTGGGTAATCTGAAGATTCAGTTCAGATTTGGAAGAGTGGCTCATAGACCTGGTGAATCCATGGGAGGCTTGGAGATTGCACTGCAAATAACTTGCCACTTGTTGGCAATCTTCTGTTAGAAATTATGGGAATTTCTTTTGACATATAAAGCAGGCAGAGTACAGAACTGACTTCCTCTGATTCTGTCCTTGTGTGTTGGATGCTTTTGTCAGATTTGAAGCTACCTTAAGTTAGCATTTTAACACCTTGGTATTCTGTGCTTTCTAAGATTTTATACATGTAGTCCTCTGAACTGTCAGTATTGCTCAATATTGACAAGTACAGGGCAAACAGCAGATGGTAAGATATTGACGGAGACATTTCTTAATGGACCAGTTGTCTTGCTTAGAAATGCAGTTTTTTTTGCAGAGTTTTTGGCTTTTTTTAAAGCCATTCCACACTCTATACACTGGAAAGAGAAAATAATAAAAAGGTCTTCTCTGGCTTCTGTAAGAGGTGTGGGGAAAAGGTCAGGATGACATAAGCTCTTAATAAAGGCAGCTACTACATTATGAATGAGTATGCTTATTTAACATCTTTTAAAAACATTATGCTTTCTATGGTAAACATGTTTAGAAACATTATTTCACTTTGATAACCCTGCTAGTCCCTTCAGTCATTTGCATTTCTGTGTTGGATCATAGGTTTATGCATATTGTGAAGTGTGTGAGTTATGTTTCCCATTACATATTGTAAACATCTCAAGGGGGAAGAATGATGTCTTGTATAGGAGATATGGGACTAGGCTTCTTAGGATCTTGAGGACTGTACACATTCACAGTAATTGCTCACAAAATTTTCTAGAAATAGCGTGTGCGTCTTTTCTATTCTTAATATACCAGCTTCTTTGCTAATGAGCTATTCCTCATTGGTGGGGTAGTCCCTAAGATCTTCTTTAAAGAATCCCTAGAGGGTGTTGTGTCAAATTCAACTTTAGGTTTGCACAATTACCTGAGAGCAGGGAGAATACTCAACTTTCCCTGGAGATTTTGCTTTTAATCTGAGAAAATATGAACTTTTGCATACAGATAATGGTTAGTGACTCTGTCCACTGCTAGAGGAAATTTAAGACCTGAAAAGGAATTGCTATAAAGCCTTCATTGCTTCTCCATTGCACCATGATCTTGTAATATTATGTCTAACCTTATTGCCTCAGATACTTTCAATGAGTCAATAAAATGTTCTACTGATTGTCTTTCAAATATTCCATGCCCACAGTGTCCTTTCTGTAAGCCTGCAAGCAGGTTTCTAGAATGCTATTTTATAATAATTTTGCTTATTCTATCCTAATGCCTGAGGGTTACTGAAAACATCTTGCCAGATCTCATCATTTTCTCCTCTACCTTCCGTTGTAGTATTGTGTGTGTATCAGCATAAAGACACATGTGACATGTGTTTTATATACCACTAAATTATAAACCAAGCCAAAAAAAAAACACCCAAATCTGTAAGCAAACACTCTATAGTTTTAACTTTGAAACTATTAAAATGGACTCTGTGAATGTTTACTTACCTTCATAGAAACTCCAAACTCAACATCAAGCGCATTTCCATTAAGTCGATATCGACTCATCATGACCCTAGGGGACAAGGCGGAAACTGCCCCTGTCTGAGAGGAAAACTGGTTACAGGGCTTTAAAATCCTGTCTTTCTCCCGAGGAGCTGTTGGTGGTTTCAAACTACTGACCTTCCAGTTAGCAGCTCAATGGGTAACCATTACACCATAGGGCTCTTCCTATAACTAGCTCATATAATTCTCTCAACAACCCAATACAAGATGCCAATAAATTAGGTATTACTCACTGCATTTTGAAAATGAAGAAACTGGGGTTAAGAAAGTTTCTGATCACACCTCAATTAAACATGCTGCATCAGATTAGTATCTAAATAGCCAAGCTTCATGATTCCCAAATGCTGTGAGGACCCTAGATCATCCATTAGAAAACATACCTCATATGATTTTGCATCTGTGTATCCAAACTTAATCCATGTTCAAAAACAGAGAAGAAAATAAAACCTCAGAGTGTCTTGTATTTAATATATAAATGGAAAATGCAAATTAAAGTGTCAAATACTATCAACATTAGTACTGAAGCTTCTTAAGCTTGAACATGTTGTAAAAATAGAAATGAGAGAAAAAAGGTAAATGCTTGTAAAAGAAAAAAGCAGATTGAGAAATATCTGGATAACAAAAGGGATTAAAAAATAATCATTCATATCTTTTGTCCATTGTACTTTAAAAAGTGATTTTGTTGGTTTTCCTTAGAAAAATTCAAAAAGTTACGAAGATCAACTTATTTGTGTTCATTCTGGTCTACAAAAGATGGTCCCGGGCCTCACATTGATTTTAAGCATCATTTTGTTTTTCCTGTTGGAGAGCGCTACCTCTCCAGAGAAGCAAGTGAGGATCATGGTGTTTTTAGGCACCTGCCCCTTGCCTGCCTGCTCTCTGCTACCCGCAATGTATGCTCCCGCTGCCCTCAGACTGCTGACATGGAGATGCTGTGGCCTTCAAGGATCCTAGTGGAAAAGACTGTGAAAAATAAAAAATGAACTGGAGTTTATTTTCACAGTTAATTTGAATGATATGCTGGTGGCAGAATAGTAGTGCTCCAACCATCCTGCTAATGTTTTCTAATCTGTCTGTTCTTGAGCTAGTCACACACGCATCCAGCCACTGGGGAAGGAAGGCAGAACAAAAGAGAACCATGGCCTCTTTCTTGATTTTGAAATATGATGAAATTTCTGAGTAAATTGGATATAAGTAGCTAGCCAGTACTTTGCCCCTATTTTTAAACACAAAAAGAAGACAACCCTGTCAGTGGGAAGTGAGATTTGGAGGTGGAGAGATAGCTCCAGTTTAAATATAAACCGAGGAGGTGCTCTTGTGATGCTGCACAATTTATACTACTATAATGTGCTTTAATTTTCAGCTTTTCATTTGCATCTAGCTAAGAAAATAGAAAAAATTTATTACTACTGGTTTTTCTCTACTCCCTCACCCCCCTCTTGGGTGGGGTATTTTGAAATAGACTGTCTGGAATACTGCAGAAGAGACCTTTTTTGATCAGCTATTCCTCCTGATCATCTACACTCCTCAGAGAATTAAGAATTCATTTAGGAACTGTGAAACCTGAGCGTTTTCATGGTACCTTTCATTGTTGGAGTGTCATGGTGCTATAAATAAAATATGCCACCCGTGACACATCCCAGCATGATAAAGCATTTGTGAATTTGAGGAAACATTATTAAATTCAGTGGTGCAAAATAAGCTAACAGTATTGCTGAAGATGTATGTTTTAAAATGACATACATGATCCTTGCTGGTTCATCACTGACCTAAAAATTCAGATATAGACTTATATTCAAGACAAAGGTTTTTCTCTTTTTCTTCCTCCCTGCCCCCCAAACGAAGAGAATTGGAATAGCAAAAATATACCCTTAATTTTGTGCATAAGAATTAGTCATGCTTACTTCCAAGAGGAATATAATAAATATTTCTGTCCTTCTTTAAAACACCTTCTTATGATTGTGCATTGAAAATATGAGCTCTAGGAAGGGATAACAGTAAGTATTGTTTTATAATACACTTAATGATTTATAATGGACATCTGAGCCTTGAAAATACTTTGTTAAAGAAGCATCTTAAGTGCAAAACTTAGTGATTAAAGTTTCACAGATTAAAAAAAATAATTTAGTATACTCCCTCACACAATGTTTAATTTCCCATTACTCTACTGTAAACAGTATATGCATATGTCAAGGATGCGAATTTCATTGTCTTAGGTAGATATAATTATTTTTTATTCTAGCCTTTAAAGCGAAATTTCCCTCATATATTTTCACAACGAAAGAATTAACTTTGTATTTGGTACCTTTGCATTATAGTCCTTAAGTGGATGTGGGATTATGTTTTATTTTACTTTGTGTACCTGTGTTGTGCATTTGTGCTAAGTGTATTTTCTAAATGGGCCCTCCTGTTCCTTCAGAAGGTTTTGATTAGTGTGTTAAAATGTAATTTGAGACAAGAATTAATTTCATCCCCCCATCTCCTGTGCAAATGTACCTCCCATGTATCGCACATTTTGCACTTTCTAATGATGTTCAGGTGATATAAAAGTTTCCACAGGAGGATGTAACACAAAATAAGAATTGGGAATCTGGTTGGCGAAAAGGAGTGATATCCACTTTCACAGTGTTTTTATTTTCTTGCTGAATGCAGTTGTTGCAATGAGTATTGCCATTTGAACGAGGAAAAGCTCCTGCTTGCTTAATGACAGCTGGTGGTTTCCAGGGAACTTTAAAAAAGAGTTCAAGTAATTCCATAAGCTAAACATGTTTTGAAATTATCTGAAAAAAAAAGTAGAAACTCTAGTTCATTTTTTAGGTGTGTTTGTATCTCTCATTTTAAATATTAATGTCTAAATGTTACAAAATGAAACAAACAAAAAATCTTAAATACCCTGCTTGAAAGCTTATCCATTATAGGAGGTATCTTGCTGTACTGTGTTCCAAAAATATCTTTATCAGTGAATGCTTTAAAAAATAAATAATGTACTTTGTAATAAGAACAATAGATTCCCAATGGCCCATTAAATCTCCAACATTTCAAATAGAGATACTGTAATACAACTCTTTTGCTGTTTTAAAACCCCATTTAATCCCCAACATTCCATCTAGAGATATTATAATATAGCTATCAGGCTGTGTTAAACAACCACCAGGCTTTAATATTTATTTACTCATCAAGCATGTATTTAGCAATAGTGAAAGACATATTTCAGAACTAGGAGTGGAGGATAGGGGTGCAAGGGCAGCAATTAGTAGGAAAAGAAAGCTGATAATTTCCTTCCATAGTAAATCATGGTCCATATTCCACATGCAATTCGGAAGCATCTATCTTCCAGCAGTTGGAATGAAGGCTTTCCAGACTCCACGAGGCAGAAAGTCTGGGAAGAACCAAGGATGAGACTGAGGGGGATTTGAACTTCTCGGGGAAATTGCAATCCCGAGGAACAGGGGCCCCTTCTTGACTTCATATCTTGTGACATTTTAAAAAGGGATAGTGGAACAAGTTGAAGAGAGACACTGATACTAATGTGGACCCGGAGAGCAGCCTCTCCAGGGGGGCTTGCTATGTCCGTAGGGGCTGAAGAGTGCGCGAGCATTTCACCACATTCATGTGATGTGTGCCCCGTCTGCAAGCATCAGTGGATTCCTACATCTTGCCTGATGTTTCCCCTTGGCTCTTGAACCCACATTCAGCTAAATAGAACTCCATCTCTGGTATTGGCAGTGAGAGATAACTTGATTTCTTCCTAGTTCTGACTTCAATTTATACTTGAAAAGTGCCTTTAATTAGTCTTGATTATTTTTGTCATTAGACAAATGTGCAAATATATTCTTTTACATTTGGCACAGCAAAGAAAAAATTTTGAGAAGAAATAATGTTTTTGTTTTTTTTCCTATTCATTTGAATAATTCAGTGATTTATTGTTTTTATTTAAACTATTCTGATCCTAATAAGAAACAAAATGTCACTCAAAAACAACGTCAACATCTGCATTAATTTCTTAGGAGTTTTTATCAAATGGAACTTGATGGATAAGAGATTTAATTATATACTATAACTTAAAAGAAGCTACTTTTTCTGTGTTTTTCATCATTTCCTATTTTCAGTATTCACTTAGTTGTATACAGTGTGGCTATAAAATTCACATATGCCTGCCTACTTTTTCATTGACAAGTTTAGCTTGTTAATTTAAAAAATTGCTTTTTCAAATCTTTAACATTTTAGTCATATGCATGTTTCACTGTTAATTCTTACTTCATATTTTTTTTCAACACTGTTGGATATTTTGATTTCTATGAAAGGAATTTAGAATAAATAAGAACTCCACCTGTGGTATTTTGGATGTGAAAGATACTTTCTCTTGATTTCTATCTCATTCCAACTGATTTCAAATTATACTAGGAACTGATCACAATGATCTACGTATACTCCAGGGGCACGGATAACAGAAAAGTGAGTGAAGAAAGAAATTGGTCAGTGTGAGACTTGGGGAAAAAAATTATAAATTATCAAGGGTTCATGAGAGAAGGAGATGGGGATGGGGGAGAAATAAGCTGATACCACGGGCTCAAGTAGAAAGCAAATGTTTTGAGCAAGTGTGCTTGACACAAAGGATGTATGTATGGATTATGATAAGAGCAGTATGAATCCCCAATAAAAAGAGTGAAAAAATTATACTTGGAAAGTATCTTTTCCTGTGTTCTGTATGTGTGCCAGAAAATATCCATTAATACTGTGTGTGTATAATTGAAAACAAGGGGATGTAAGTAAACTGGTGGAATTTTTTTGTGGCAATGGGTGAAGGGGAAAGTAGAATTCATGTGGCAAAACAAAGAAAAGATAAATACAGTTTTAAATTTTTTTCAAATTTACATTGTTTTGTTGTTGAGGATATACAGAACAAAAATAAATGCAATCACTTCTATATATACAAAGCAGTGGCACTGATTACATTCTTCATGTTGTGCTCCCGCTTTTCTGAATTGTTCATAATGTAAACTTGCTGCCCTGTAACATAATAAATGCACTGGTCCTCAGTTTATCTCTTTCTCTCTCTATATATATGTATACATATATATATCATCTATTTGATGATGTCAATTTGGTTCTCTATAGGTAGATCTTAAAAGAGGACCACATTCAAGGCAAACATTCTTTATTAGGTAAGCTTACCTGTTATTTAACCTTAAGACCTTTACAAGGGATTTTTTCTTTTTTTTTTTTTGGTTTAAGGCTTAAAGATTATATCAAGGAACTAGTGTCACCCTACAAAAGTTCATCCAACCTGCAGGACTCCAGACTTTAAAAGCTTATTCTATTTAAAAATTCTAATTTTCTATCTATTCTGAAACTCTTAACTTGTTCAACAGTTCTTTGTATTATGCACATTTTTCTGTATATCTGCTACTACTTTATTTTGTGTGTGAAGACCTGTAGTTTTCAAATATCATCATTCTTTGATTTCATTTTCTTTTCTATTAAAGATCTGTCTCCTTCCTTCTCAGTCCACCCATTTGCTCCTGTTGTCTGCTATGTTCCCTTCCATACAAGGTCTGAATATGAATAATTGAATAATAGGAAATCATTTATAGTTCAAGTTTGCAGTAGTACCATCTGGCTACCTTATTTACATACCTCTTTGGGCTGGAAAACCTTAGCCTGAAGGCTAAGTTTTCTCTCTTGGAGTAGATCATGGTCCCAAAAAGGTGAAGAAAGCAGCATGGGGTCCTTCTTTTGCTACTGTGGCTATGGTGCTTTATAAGAGCTCACACTAGCATTTGGATAGAATGAATTAAAGACCACAGTCCCAGACTTTGGACAGTGAGATTCTAATTGAATCATCTGTCAATTCTGTGTGCTTTCATTTTATGTTTTCATGCAGAACTGCCTCGAAACATTCTTGCTTCCTTTGACTTTGGAAAAGACATAGTAAAAGTTTGTGAGTACTAGCTTTATAATGGACCTTATGCCCTTCCTTGATATCTAAACATGCCACTTAATTAGTCTTAAATGGCAATAATTTATCTCCTCTTTTCAGCAGTTCCATTTTAGAATATGTAACATTTAGGGCATCACAAAGCGTATTATGGAGGAGGTGGTCCCCTTACACCTACTTAGACAACGAATAACAAATGGAAGGTCATTTTCTGATTTAAGAGGTCACTTTCCTTTCTTCTCTGGAGGGCCTCCACCCCGCCCACTGCCCCTCCCCTAACAGCTCTCTGAATAGTCCCTGTGAATGGGCCAGCAGGCCTCTGTGTAGGCCTCAGCCACTCTTAGTGCAACACTTGAAAAGAGCAGGTGTAGGTCAGAAGTGAATGGGGTTGTCCAAGATCACTGCTGGGAAACATGCTCAAGCAAGTCCCAAACTAATCTGGGAATAACTGCAGACAAAGAACACAAAAGGGCACTTTGGGGTCTAAATCACCCACTTGACAGAGGAGGCCACCCCACGAGGAGTCACAGGAAGAACTAGCTGATTCTCTTTTCTTTTTATGAATTTCTAATGAAACTGAGCGCTAAAGGACAAAACCCTGGTTTATGGCAGTAGCAAGAAGTTTCCTTAAATCTGAGGGAGCACTTATTTGTATGCCTGCTTTCTTATTAGAACAATTAAACTTCAATTGAAACTTAATTTCAGTAATTCTTAGATTAAGAAGCTTTACTTCTCTCCCTGATAAAATGACCTCACATGTGATAAGGGTAAAAGATATCCATTAGGAAAAACTTTTATTTTTATTAATATTTTGCAAACTAAAAATCCAGCACCCTTGAGTGAATTCAATCCACAACTGTCTCATAGACCAGTGTCCCCAGGGGTTTTCCAGGTTGCAGTCTTTGACAGAAGCAGATTAGCCCATCTTTCTGGAGTAGCGCTGAAACTGCCAGTCTCTTGGTTAGCAGTCAAGTGCTTGATCACTAAACAACCAGGACTTCACCATGAAAATAAAGAACGGTATAATAAAAACAGGAAATGAAAAATAAGAAAAAGTTAAAAATAAGAAAAAAATAAAATAGAGAGGAATGTTTACATGTAAAACAAGAGCATTAGTATGGACTCCGGTCTGACTCCTGGCCATCCAGTCTGACAGAGGAGAGCTGCCTTGGTCAGTGCCTTTAGAGACTTTAACATCTAGGGCAGTAGGAAGCTTTAATCTTTCTTATACAGAGCGGCTCGTACTTTTGAATAGCTGAACTTGGGGTTAACAGCCCAACGTGTAACCCACGATACTACCAAGGCTCCTTCTCGTTGTATATTAATGGATTTATTAAAAATTTCAACTTGTAAATTCCATTGGGTTTCTTTGGCATCATGGCAAGAAGGGAAATAAATATATGATTTATGTACAGATGGAGTGTACTTCCCCCAATCTTTTTAATAAAAAACTAAATTTCCTATTTTAATCATTACTTTAGAGGAAAAACACTTGATATTTGCAGTAAGGCATGTCTTCATGTAGAATAGAAACATTGCCTCATGGATACTGTGATGGGAGACATTTGTAAGAAGAGAATACAATGTAGCTTCAGTAGACACTGACAACTTAAAAGCAAAGATCTGATGGAAAAAAGTAAGTTTTATTGGAGGAAGTGGGAAGGGATGTTTGTTTCATGGTACTAGTTTTTTCCTAGATTATATAATTAGAAAGTCAAATCCTTTCTAAAGCCCATTATTTGTCCAACAGACATCTAAGCTAATATTTCATTTTTAAAAATGAAAGTCGTAAAGGGATTAAAATACAATTATAGTTAATAGTACATGCAAAAAAGATGGAGAGAAAGAGGAAATGAAAAAGATAGTACTTAGGACAGTTTTTCAATATCATAGGGTAAGTGAATGTTTAATATTAAAATATGAATATGTTTAAAATATAAGTATTTTATGTTTGAAGAATCAAGAAATAGAGGTTTAAATAGATTATTTAAGTTCTGAATATAGGAAAACAGCTGCGCAATAGAAAACCAGAGCATATACTTTTACCTTGGTGGAATAGCACTGGATGTAAAAGCAAACATTCAATTTCTCTTTTCAAATTTTGAATGTCATGCTTTGTAATTTTAAAGAGATCATGAGTAGTTCAGTGGATAGATCAAGTTTAAAGTTTTAAGCAATGTCTGAAGACAGTAAATCCACATATACAGAATCACACATGCACGTATTTCTCTGGATTCTATTTTGAAATGAATTTAGATAAGTATAAACAAATTAGGTAAATATAATCTTTGTTATAGAATCACCGCATAAAATTATGCAGATGGCAATGATATATATAAATGTTTATTTGTGAAAGTGATTTTCCCATTTAAAATAGTAAAATCTAAAGGGTTTCAATCATTAAGTCTGTTTCAAAAATATAATTTTTTGTAGGTAGAAGTAAATGTTTATTAACTATTAAAGGAAAAAACGTCTTGTGAATGATATTTCTTTTTTTGTGAATGATATTTCTATGTATTCTTAGGACTTACGTCTTAAAATTCTTTACTTGACAGACCTGGCTGGCTCTTCAAATTGATTATGAGGCAAGTGGTTGAAAGGACACATTTTAGAAACTGTGAATAAAAGAAAATATACAAGCCAATGGAAAAAAAAGAACCACCTCTGCCTGTTCCTTTTCTTGTCCCCATTTGAAACATACAGTTTATTAATAAGAAACAAATATATAAAGCCTTAGTTTTAATTTAAAGTTTGTAGCACAAACATGAGGAGATTTTGTTTAAATGCAATTCTTCAACCTCTCTCTTGTTGCCTCACTCTCTAATACACACACACACACACACACTGGCAGCAACATACAACCAAAACTAAGTATTTAAATTAACTAAGAATGAAAATTCTGCTTTTGGGGTTCTTAGCATTTACCCTAGGGAGGTAACATCTTGAAAGTTGACTTCAGATCTTATCAGGAAATTTTTGTTAATAAATTTATTAACAAATGAGGTTATTTTTATGGTGATCATTATAGATTCAATTGGGATTCCCCTCCCCCAAGGGCTTTTTTAAAAGTCTAACGTCTAATCTCTGGTTTTATAATCTCATTACGGGATGGGTTGCATTTATTTTGTTCGTGAGACAGCTTTAATATAGGGTGTATTTGGAGCCAATCTTATTTTGAGTGGCATAAAAGAGATGAAACAAAAGAAACAGAGATGGGGCAGAGATTAAACCAGAGTGACAGAGATGAAGAAGGAGAGCTGTCTGACCACATAAAGACTCCGAGACAGGAGCAGAAACTGGAAGAGACAAGGACCTGTCTCTGAAGTAAACAGAGACAGAGTCTTCCCTGGGAGCTCATATCCAGAGTTCTGATTTGTAGCTTGCTAAACCATAAGAAAATGCATTTTGTTAAAGCCACTACTTGTAGTTTTTCTGTCACAGCAGTACTAAGCAGTTAAGGCTAGGATGTTAAGGCATCAGGCTGCCATGAACTAGGAAGAATCATTGATAGTGTCGTATTTTGAGCACGAGTGCCCTGGTGGCCTAATGGTTACTTGTGGACTGCGAGCCACAAGGTCTAACTCTTGAAGAACAAGAGAACTCGCTCATGAATGCCCTTCACAGTTGAGGCTCAGAAACTCACAGGCGCTTCTGTCCTGTCCTGTAAGCTTCCTATGAGTTGGCATCAACTTCATGGCAAGGTGATTGGGTTTGGCTTTTTTTTCTTTAGCTGACCAGAGAATTCATCATGTAATTTGACATAACAAATCTTCAGAAAGCTAGGTTATAATGGTTGAATATCACAGGGTAGATTACTATTCATTGGAAAACAGTTCTTTCTATTAGCAACAAAAAATGTCAAATAAGATGACATCCTCAATAAACTCTGTGTTCATCATCACTGATAGGGTTTAATGCAGTTGCAATAACTATTACTTGCTGAGCAATCCTGGATGCACCATCCCCATACATAAAGCAGGCTCATGTGGGGGAATGAAGCCAATGTGCAGGGAGTTACTCTTACAGAAATGGAATTGTGCTGGGAAGAGCGAAGCTTTCACCGTGTGAATTCTTCCCTTTCGGTGGGAGTCAGGACCAAGCAACGTGCTCTGAGTTAGTGCACAAGTTGCCTGTGATGGCTTCCTGGTTATAGTGAATTATTTTGTAAATGCAGTTTCGTTTGAACCTTGTATTTTGTGATGGTAGGTTGAAGAAAACAGAATGTTGTTGTGAAATTTTGTGTCCTGTGGGTTAAATGCCTCAGAATCTGTTGTGATGTTGAATACAACGTACATGGCCAGCACTATGGGAAAAACTGAAGTGTTTGAGTGGTTTTCTCATTTCAAAGAAGGTGAAATGTTGACTGACGACAAACTTTGTTCTAGATGTCTGTTGACTTCCTGAACGGATGAAAATGTGAATTCATAGTGCATTTGGAGTTTTTTTCACCAGGTCAGACTGTTAATTAAGCTTTCTCTTTAGAGGTTCTGAAAATTGAACATAACTGGATGTGACCAAAAAGGCCTGATTTGTGGCTGACGGGGCACTGATTTTGTCATTATGACATTATGACATCATGTCATTATGACAATGCACCTGCTAATGCAGCAAGAGAGGCATGCTGCTTTTTGCCCCAAACTAACCCGCTTGACCTTGCTCAGTGTAGCATCTTTATGTTTCTGATAATGCAGAAGGGCATGAAAGAATAGTGATATGACATAGAAGAAGTGAATAAAAAATACTAGGGAGGTGCTGCCAGCCATCCAAACATGATATGAAAAGTGTTTCCAAAAATGGAATTGCAGATTTGACAAATATATTGTTATGGAGAGTATGTTGAAGGTAATAAGGTTGTTTTGTAAAAATAAATAAATAAGATAAATAAATAAATGCAAAGTTTTGAAAAATATTGGTTTGCCTTTTTTGGGGGAGGGTTACCCACTCCTATTGCCATGATTTCAATTGATTCAACTTAACAGTATAACAATAGATCAGGATTTGATCTAGACAGAGTTTCTAAAACTTTCCAAAGCAACTCTGAAGCCTTAATCATTAACTGGAATTTTGGTAAAAGAAGAGATAGTCAAGTTTTAAATATCACTTAAAATTCACAATGTGTATATAAATTTATGTGATTTGGAGGTTATTTAAATACTATATCATAGTGTGTACCTTATTTTTCTTTCATTTTGAAACATACTTTTAGCCTTAGCAATAATTATTGATATGCTGAGAGGGATTCCATTTTGTTTTTGGTCATCAATCCACATGATTAGTAATTTTTTTTAATATAATATTGGTCTCTCTTGCATGTTCATAGCTGTGTAACTTTCTGAGGAGCTGATCCATCAGCAGCAAGACAAATTTTTTCTTTGTTTTGAACTTCATTGTTACAGCTGCATGCAACATGCTTAAATCGCAAGTGAAAGCATTCATTGATGTTCCACCTTGTTGTTTAAAAACCATTTTTTTTCCATACCAAACTGATACATCTCCTCTCTCTTGCTGCTCATCATTAACAGTGGTTTTGCTGCATGTGAGTCAGGAAGACGCCACAGTAATCTGTTTGAAAGAAAATTGAACAGGGAAAACAAAATGCTCAAGAGATGCTCAAAATATGGGAAAAGAAACTGCTGCCTATGGGTCACACCATACACTAGTCTGTGCTAACCTCTTCTGATCGAAAATACAGTCTGAAATGTAGACATTTTATTGTGGCCATCAAGACATGTGACACACTGTTCTGGCAGCATAGTCACAGTGTGTACAAGAGACATGAAGGGCACATAGTGTGTGTGCAGGATATTGCTGTGTTTGCTATAGCTCACTGGCCAGTGGAGGTTTCTGAACTCTACAGTAAGGGCCATTAGCCTTATTAGAGCAAGCACATATATGTGGGCGGACAGTGACTGATTGGAAGTTATGCAACCCAAGACTACTTTTGAATGTCTCAATTTTTATTATGGCTGGATCTGGCAAACATTTAGACTTTTTTGGGTATAGCTTCAGTAAGAATTACCTCCATTGGGAACAGGTAATTTTTTGTGACTTTCAACGTGATGCACACTAAGAGTCAGCCATGAATACTGTTTGGAAGCCGGCACACAGCATGTATAATACAGTGTCATGTGTATATAATTATCTCAGCATGCCACTGGGTGAGGGAAAAAAATCTTTAAGTGGCAGAAAATTATTAGCCCTCCTTTTCATTATGTAGCAATTCATTCTTAAGTTGTGTTTGTTTTTGTTTTCCTTCACCGCCTGAGAGATTTTGTTTCAAGTGAAAACCCTGACATTGCTGTTTGCAGCTCCCTTTCATCAACAGGGAGGTGCACTGCTGTTGAAAGGCAAGTGGTTGATTTGTCAGCGTCTGAGAAGTCTCGTGGCAAGCCACAGTTTAATGGGACTGGTTACTTTATGGAAATTCTATGCGAGACTTTTGCTCACGTGAATTCTTATAAGTTAGATTCAAAGATGTATATTTTGCACATAAAGTATAGAACTATTCTTTGCAGACAATAAGAGTTTAAGCATTGCTGAGCCTGCCGTATTCCTAAGGTGCCTTCTGTTTTAGAGTATCTGCGTCTACTTTCTGTGACAAGGATGTACAGCACATGCACAAAGGTTATATCCTGCCTCCTTATTATTAACTTGTGCTAGGGATTGTGAAGGAAGGGCAGTAGCTTCTGAAAATCTTGATTTGCACATCGCCAGGCTCCCACCTATTTTATATTTATGATAACAATCCAGTGAAGTGAAGAACTGGTACTGTGAACATTGCTGCTGATTTCATTTCTAGTGGTGAATGGCAAGTGTGTATGGAGCTGCTTAAGACGTAAAACAAGTAGCCATTACAAGCTCCTATGAACTTAAAAATGTATATATATATTTTGAATCATTTAAAACTAACATGGATAATGCTTGGGACCCAGCTGTGTGTGTGTGTGTGTGTGTGTGTGTGTGTATACATACATATTTTTTAACCACTATCCCAAGTGAACAAACCAGCCAGTTCTTTTTCTTTTTTTTTTGAGAAAAGAAACACAGATTTCTCATGTTTCATTTAGACTGAGCTAGGAGGCCCTCCAGGTCCTGTTTGTGGCATCAGTTTTCTGTACCCCCCACCCCCACTTCACTCTATGCCGACACAGAAATGCAGTGACATGTGGTCTTGTTCCACTGACAGGGACAGCCAATGTGTTTTTAGTCATTAAGTTTCCTTCTGGAGCTAAGAGGGCCCGAGGCAATCACCAGCAACCGGCTTTCACCCCAGAGACCTTGCAGACATGCTGTTTGGGGCTATAAGCAATTAAGGCAGTCTGCAATAAAATCAATAATATTTGGGGGGCAATGGGTATTTTTACTAAGTACTGTGCTAACTGCTAAGAAATAAAGCTTATGCCCTGTTTAGCTCAATCCGTGTCTTTGTTAGGGGGAAAACATACAGAAAGCTTGTTAACTCTCTAATGCAAAAACAACTAGTACAGAATGGTAAAAGCCCTTGAAAAGCCATCCATGATTGAGTGTTAGAATGAGTGGTGTGGATAATACTCCCCCAAAAAAGGGAGAAGAAGGAGGTGCTCTGGAGCCTGGGCAACCAGGAACATTTTTGTGTGGAAGGAGGCTTGACCTGGCCATACACGCCCACATGTACTTTAATCCTGCTGTCAAGCGTGGCTGGACATTTAATTTGAACACCTGCATTTCTAGCAGGGGATGTTTTATCATATGGCGGAGGAATCTCTGTGCCCCCTGCAATGCTCTATGTTGACTATGTCATCTCTAGAGACAGGAAATGAAAGTAGTCACCACTGCCTTCTTACTGTGGTACAACATGACATGTGACGTAGGTTATTAGGATCCTAGATGAAGGCCTCTTCCAGGTCATGGAGTGGATCAGACAGCAAGCAGAGTGTGTTCTCTCTCTCTCTCTCTCTCTCTCTATATATATATATATATATATAAAATGTGGTGAGCATTCAGTGTAAAAGCTACTGCATTCATTTTCTGCTCCTTTTCTGTTCCTTTTCTGAATGAGGTGGCTTCAAAAGGTTTGTAGGAAAACTTTAGTGATCTTTTAAAATTTTATTACTTATAATGAATACATACAATTCAAAGGTTCAGTCATAGCAAGGAGGGCATTGCAATCATCGTCACAGTCAACTTTGGAAGTTTTTTTTTCCTTTCTTTCACACACGAGGTTGATTTCCCAATTCCCTCTCCCTTTCTCCAGGTCCGCAGGTCATGATCCATAGCAGGTTCCCTACACAGATAGCTAACTATACAAGACGAGAGCAGTTCTTTTCATCCTCTTTTTCCAAGGAGTTTTTGGAACGCTTTGTAGCTATGATGTCAGTACATCCCTCCTGTCAAGTCATTGTTGACTCAGAGGGACCTTAAAGGACAGACACCTCTGTAAGGTCACCACGACTGTGAATGTTTATGTGAGTAGACAGCCTATTTCTGGGAGCTGGATTTAAACTACCAACAGTGTCATTAGCCGACTGTTTCATGCACGGTGCCACTGGGTTGCTCTTTGTTGACCCTGTATGGAAGGCTTATTTTTCTCTCAGGGTGATCTGTAGTAATTCAGATCCAATGTAATGGTCTTGGGATAAATTGTTTTTCTCTTTGCTTTAATGACTTTAATCTGATGAAGGTTAGAAATCCAAAAATCTTCTTCCAAATGATAAAATCCAGACACATCATTAACTACTTTAGAGACAGTCCTTCTGTCCTCCAACTGTTTGGATGAGTTAGATTTCTGGAAAGGTAACATGTTCGTGTATTTTCCACCTACGTCAGTGCATACTATACTGTATGCATATCCAATGTAAGTGTTAATCAAAGGGACAGGAAGATATTACAACATGTTAATTTTCTGGATCTCTGCCTTACATAATGATGTGAGAATTGGTTGGCACACTTAAGGATTTCTACACTCCCCTAATGATGGCTATAGGCTGATTTAATTAACAAGCCATGCAAGTGCAGTAATTGTGAGTCAGAGCCTGTGACAAAATACCATGCTTTGTTTTTACTTAAAGATTTGAAACTACATCAAAAAAAGGACTGCTGTTGCAAAATAACTTGCATTTAAGATGTTACTTTGGAGTCTTGGCATCATTTCCCTTAACTTTTTATTTATTTTCTTTTATTTGATCTTCTACCATTGACTTCCAACTTCATAAATTCTCATAAACAGTGATGGATGATTCCAGTGACAAAAGGGTGGATGAAAGCTTGGAGGGAGTGCCTGTGTGTGTGCTGCTGGTGTGTGTGTATGCGCCTGCCTGAGATGTCTTGATCCATTTGTACATTTCTCTGGGGAATTCTCAGGCAATTAAGTCAGCCTATCACAAATAGGGCCCTCTCTGCACACCCTGATTTGATAGGAGAATGGGTAATTCCTGTTAATGACTAGTACATCTGTTCAATTATATTGCTTTGTATTGATGTTTAATTAGGTGTCAAGTAGGAGGAGGGAGAGGCAGTGAAATCACCATTCCCTTTTAAATGTCACAGGCTCTTCCTAAATTACCTGTCTTTTTAACATATCTAGGGTGCTTTGACAGGCGTTGTGTTCTTTTGGCCTTAAAACCTTTACAGTGTCTTGGAGGAGAAACGAGTAACATGCCCTGGACAGGAGCTAGATCCGGAGCTGTTTGGCCTTGAATGTCACTCCGATCCAGTTTGGGTGTGGAGTGAACCTTGTCAGCCTTTCACTGGCAGCAGAAGGAGGGCTTCCCCTGGGTAATGCAATTTTTTGTTAAATAGGTTTTCTTGCCTTGGAAGGGTTTTCTTGAGGAAGTATTGCCATGATTAAAATTGAAGCTATGCCATTTAAAGCTATAGTCTGCTTTTTTATTTTTGTATCTGACTAGATGTCAGACATAAAGCACCAATTTCCTGTTTTCATTTTTAATTTATAAAATCGAACCAGTTTCTATACTACAGGTATACTAATGCATTGTGAATAACGGTGAACACTTATAAATCCAGCCCATGGAAACAGGATTGGAAAAGACTTGTAATAGGGTGGAGAGCATTTGAGGATCTAAGGCTTCCTTGCATCAGCTTTGGGAACTACTCGTACCACAGCATAAAAGCCCTTTTAGCCAGCGTGTAGGGGTAATTTTCATTTTTTATTGATGTCTATGGGTGTGCTGAGGCCAAGGATGATTGCATTTTACTTGACAACTCATGCTAGGTCACAAAGCAATACGATGTGTTTTAATAAAATATGCATTATGTATGAGATCCTGTAACAATTAAAAAGGGAGAATTGACAGTAGAGAAAATTAAGTTCTTAAAAATGAATCATCATGGTCAAGGTTTACATGAATTACTGTTTCATGTAGAAGGCTGATCTTGTTTAATCATGTAGTCTATGAGCACGGGGAGTGTATTTGTGGACTTTGTGGTTTTCTTTAGCAATGGATAAGAAGTCTATTAATACGATAATCATAAAATGAATAAAAAGTTGTTGATTGCAGTAGCTTCCATTAGAATTCTTTTTACAGTAAAAGGAAAGTTACAGGAATTAGGAATTAAGGCAGCTTAGAAGAATCCAAAAATTTTACATTTTATTCAGTTCTCCATTTGGTTCTTCTTCCTGTCAGTATCTGTTTTTTTAGTTTTCAGCATCTTAAAATAGTATAATAAGAAGAATATTTCAAGAAAACTATGTCATTCCCTTGAGTCTAGACAGGATAATACTTACTCATCCTTTGTTGTAGATCCTTTGCAATACCTAGCCCCCAAAAATGTATTTTATAAAATACTTAAGTTTTTAGAAAAATGCCTTAAAATTGTACAGAGATAATATTTTAGAATTTCCAGAATACCTTCTTTTATGTGTTATTTAAGGTTAGAAAGTACTGATTTTGAAATATAGAGTAGTTTGTTATAATTTTATATGCAATGTAGGCCATGGGTTTATGGTACATGTATTTTTAATGCTTCATCTTTAGTTCTTAATGATTTATTACATGACACTTTATCATGTAAATGTGTTCTAAGCACTTTCTATATCACAGGAATCCTCTGACTTCTAGATACCATTACTAGCCTAGTTTCTTTGTTTTTCGACTAATGAAGTAACTGTTGTCTTCTAGTAAATAGCCAAACCAGGGTTAAAATCCAAGAAATTTGGCCCACAGAACAAGAATTCAGCAAATCACTGGCTGGAGGAGTAAGAAATGTTTCCATCATTCTACCTCGGAGTACATATGACTCAGTCTTTAATTAAAAATGAAATACATTATACTAAGTTGGTATAAAAATCTGTTTTTAAATTATTCACAGCACACACTGTATGGAGCTAATGTTTTATAGCTCTCCCACTTATCCTACTTACAGACCTTGAGGTTACCACAAGGTTGGTAATTCAACTCCACCAACTGCCCTACAGAAGGTCTAGATGGGTTGGGGCGTAGCAGTGCGCTACAGTGACCATTACATCTGGAAACCTTCTGGGTTGTTCTTCTTGACCTGTAAGGCCATGGCAAGTGTGCAAATTGACTGGATGGCACACAAAACCCACTTACATAGTAGAGTTAATTTTTTCCCTTCTTTCTTCCCTCCCTCCAACTAAAGTAATTTCCATGATCATTCTTGTACATACCACTTAATGAATATCGAGGAGTATAATGAACAAGAAGTGGGTGCCCTTAAATTTCAGAATTTTTTCTTATTTTTAAAAATAAGCGTGGGTATGTTTGTGTGTGCCTGGGTACACACAAACACATACATGTGAAAACGGTGAGAGCCAGAACTCAATGGACTATCTTGTTTTTCCACATGCCACAATCATGCGATCTTTGACCAGCTACTATCTGACATTTTCTGTCACATGTTGTAGTGGAAAATATGAGTGTTTTTCCTTCCCTGATAGGTTTTTGCTTTATACGACTTCTGACTTCCATTGGTTTGCTCTATGTTTCTGTATTTGTTGGTATTTTAAAAAGATCTATTGATTTGATGTGTAATATTTTATTTTAATTGGCTTTGGGTAAGGCTTTTTCTTTTCTGTCATTATTTTTCTTGGTGTTTCTTCATTTTTCATGTTACTTATTAAGTTAATTTTTTCCATATTGTTTTTATAAAAATAAATATGTTCCTTTAATCATCCTTCAGTTTGCTCCATTTTTAGGCACACAGTTTTATCATCCTCAAACAAGAAAACGTTTTCTCTTTCCCAAAACTTATTTATGCCTTATGTTTCCCTTAATTCTCTTGATACATTAACTGTGCCATCTTTCATAGCATTTTTGCAACAAAGAGAGTGGACGTTGGGTCCCCTTATTCCTATTTTAAGTGGAATGTTGCAGGTAGTTCACCATGAAGTGCCTTTTCCCTACCCACACCTATCGCTGTTGTTGAATATTCTAGGTAGTTCACCATGAAGTGGATTTTCTCCTGCCCATACACCTGTAGTTGTTGTTGTTCGGTTCTGTGCAGTTGGTTCTGACTGGGTGTGACACTAGAAGGAAGCCCTGCTGGTCCCGCATCATCCTCACGATTGTTCTTGTGTTGAGCCTGTTTCTTTTTGCTGACCCTTTCTTTACCGAGCATGATGTTCTTCACCAGGGATGATTTCACCCAACGACATGCCCACAGTACTGGGGTCACGTCTCACCATCCCTGCCTCCACAAGAAGGATTTCAGTTGCACTTCTTCCACCATAGACTTGTTTGTTCTCTTGCCAGTCCCAGTTCTTTTAATATTATTGACTAGCACTGTAATTCAAATGCATCAATTCTTCTGGTAGATAATGTTTTAGTTGAGGATGTGTCTTTCTCTTTCTATTTAATACTATTTTTTTTTAAGAATAGCAATGGAATATCCAGAAAGCTTTTTGGGGTCCATTCGTTGATATGTTGAGGTGATTTTTCACCTTGACCTCTTCCTTTACAGAAAGGAGAGGTCTTATACTAAGTAATATAACATTAATCATTAATTTTCTTTTTACTAGGTTTCATTCATTGTTCTGAAGTTCAAGTAATGCAATGTGAAGAGCCTGTAAGTCAGGGGGGGAAAAGGGAAAGAGTGTGATGATATTAATAACTCTCTTTAACTCAAAATATTTCAAATTTCCAAATCTTAAGAGTAAAGGATCTTGGGATGGAATCATGTTGTTCTGGAGAACAACACAACACTCATTTTCAATGAGTCTTCAGTTGGTAAAGAAGAGGCAATATTAACAGAACATACACTTGCCAATCTAGGAGATTCCATCTTATGGATACTTCTCAGAGAAGATTGGAAATAACCCGTTGATATGTGATAGTATGTAAAATGATAGACTATCCTGAGTTATACATTCTTAGAATTTTAATTCTTCTCTTGCTTTTTCTTTCTAATTAGGATAATAAAGATAATAATAATAATAAAGAGAATGTCACTCCCTTATAACTGTCTAAAAAATGCAATCTTTTTTAAAGTATATGTAAAATATGTTAGGTGAACTCTTTCTCGAAATTGATTCTTTCTGAAAATGGAAAGTAAAGTAACAAACACATTGATTTCCTTTAAGAAGAAAATGCAGAAAAAATTTCACTTTGATATCAGATTATACTTATGATTTTGAATGAGAAAGCAGCTATGGTATGATTACTTTCCTACTTCACAGAATTGACTGAATTTTTAAAAGTAATTTTAATTAATATCAAAGCTATACAAGTAATTAGTACCCTCTATGAATATCCACAACGTGTTTAGCTCCTTTACTTTGCAGATTCTAAACATTTATCCCATGCTTCAACTTCAAAGAGAAATACTTATTTCCTTAGGTCGAAGTTTCTGTGAACCAAGAGTCACATACCTCTAAACTCAGCAGAATCCGAAAAAGGGGGAGGGCCCCAAGGGAGTTGGCAGTGGGGCACAGTAACTCATGTAAGTGGGCTACTGTCTCAAAAGTATAATGCATGCAAGACACGGTGAGCATTCAGACATTGTAACCATCCGATGGAATTGAAGTCACTGATTCAAAGACTTCACTTGGCGTTTTAAATTTCTACTATAAAGAAGCAGTGACCCTTTTCTTATTTTGCCCATTCCATTATGATCTGAATTAATTTTAGGGACATTTTGTATGAAAAGGAAACCTAGTGACACTGTGGGTTTCCCCCTGAGCTGCCAGCCCAAGGTCCATTAAAGTCCATGCGTGTGAATACCACTTGCCACGTGGGACACCTACAATAAGGCTGTCTACTTCCAGAAAGGTGTTCACCCTTGGAAACTGAAAGGGATGGCTCACTCTGTCCTACGTCCAGACTGCACCAAATTCATGCCCACCAAGTGGACTCTGACTCTTAATGACTCTGTAGGGCAGAGCAGAACTGATCCTGTGAATTTCTGGATTGTAATTCTTTACTGCGGGAGAAAGCCTCTTTTTTCTCCCTTGGAGCACCTACTGGCTTTGAGCTATTGACGTTGGAGATAGCTGTTGTACACATAACCAGGGTTGCTAAAAATTGAGTGCTATAAATCAGTGGCAGTGCCTTTGGTATTTATATGGAAATCCAAACAATGAAAATAGTGATATTTTTGTACATAACTTCAGCAGAAACTTTATGGTTGCAAGATTATGTTTACTCAGTTCCCTCTATTTCATTAATTAAACAAAACAAAATGCAACAGTCTTGGATTTAAGACTCTGCTTTTCCAATTAAGCTCTTGTTTATATGAGGCATGAATATTAATATTCTAATTTGGTTTCTCTCCGATATTCCAAGAATAATTAATTGTTTACTATTACATTGGGCAAGTATCTTTTTTTTTAAATGATTTTATTGGGGGCTCTTACAGCTCTAATAACATTCCATGCATCAATTGTATTTAACACATTGTACATATGTTACCATCCTCATTTCCAAATATTTTTTACTTAAGGCCCTCCTTTTTTAAAAAAATCATTTTATTGGGAGCTTATACAACTACCATCACGATCAATGCATATGTTAATTGTATGCAGACCACATTTGCACACATGTTGCCATCATCACTCTCAAAACATCTTCCCTCCACTTAGGTCCCCACTACCAGCTCCCCATATTTCCCTTCCCTCCCCACTCCCCCTCTTTCATGAACCCTTAATAATTTACAAATTGCTATTACTTTTTCATATCGTTCATTGTCTGATGTGTTCCTTTACTCACTTCCCTGTGTCCATATCCCAGAAAGGAGGTTATATGTAGATCCCTGAAATTGGTTCCCCTTTCTATTCCACCATTCCTTCCCCCTCCTAGTATCACCACTCCCACCACTGGTCCTGAAGGGATCATCTATCCTAAATTAACCATGTTGCTGGCTCCAGGGTAAATCTCCTGGTCTAGCTGGATTTATAGGTAGAATTGGGATCATGATAGTGGGTGGGAGGAAGCATTTGAGAACTAGAGGAGAGTTGCATATTTCATTGTTACTACACTGTACCTTGACTGGCTCCTCTCCTCCCTGCAACCCCTCCGTAAGGGGATGTTCCTTCACCTATTGATGGACTTTGGGTCCCCAATCTGTACTCCCCTTCATTTATAATGATCTAATTTTTACTTCTCTGGTGCTTGATACCAGATCCCTTCGACACCTCGTGGTCACATAGGTTGGTGTGCTTTTTCCATGTGGGATTTATTGCTTCTGGACTAAATGGCCGCTTGTTTACTTTTAAGCCTTTAAGATGCCAGAGGCAATATATTTGATAGCCAGGCGCCATCAGCTTTCTTCGCCACTTTTGCTTATGCACACATTTGTCTTCATTGATCGTGTCGGAAAGGTGAGCATTTTGGAATGCCAATCTAATAGAACAAAATGTTCTTGCACTGAGGAAGTACTTGAGTGGCGGTCCAATGCCCATCTGCTGTCCTAATACTAACCCTATTAGTATATGCACCTTGATCTATTTCCCCATTATCATATGTAAATATACTCACCTATGTAAATGCCCATATTCAGACCTCTGTAAATGCCCTTTACCCCCTCAGTTCTTTCCTTTATATCCTTTAACTTTCCTCTTGTCCCACTGTCATGCTCAGCCTCCATTTGGGTTTCAGTGTTTTCTCTGTTACATTACTCTTGGTCAATCCCTATTGGACTTCTCACACCTACCTTGTCACTGATTTTGAATCAAATATTATTCCCTTCTCTCTGGGATGGTCAACACCATCTCCTTTCCTCCTCCTTCCCATCTCCCATATCTTCCCCCAGAAGCATCAGTCCCATCATTTTCGCTTCCAGACTGTTTATCAGCCTATCTTGTATAGATAGACCTGCCGAGATAACAGTATGTATCAAAAAAAAAGATGCCTCCAGACTGTTCATCCAGCCTATCTTGTCTAGATAGACCTGCAGAGATAACAATATGTTCCAAAAAGAGGCATCCTAAGATGAAGCAACCAAAGAATATAAAACAATGATGACAGCAACAAAAAACCCCAAAGTCATATATATAAATAAATAAGTAAAAAAATGAAAGTAATAACAATATAAAAACCTGTAAATAGTTCAAGGTTTGTTTATTGACCTTCAGGAGTATCCTCCGGTTGAGTCGGATGGGGTGCCACACCCTGACCCCAAAGTATATCCTTGGCACTCCATCGGGAACTCCATGCTCTGTTGCACACCCTTAATATTTTGCCATGGCATGTTTGGGTCAGACCAGGCATAATCCTCACCCTGTTTCTTCATTGTTGACCTGGAAGGGCCTTGGGTCAGCAAGGGAAGCTGTATTTCATAGTGAGGCAAGCCATATGATTCTTTCTGTGCTTTGGCTATTCTAAGTGGGAATATCATCCTGAAGGCTTGGTTGGTCAGGATGCACCCCCTTTTCTCTTCCTCCCCCTTCAATTTTTCTCACCTGCTTTAGTCAGGCATATCTCACTCCCAAAGCTGCAGCTTCAGTGCTGACCTCCAAAACAAATTCCCCTGTGGGGAGAGGTGGCTTTGGTGACTATCTTATCCCAGTGTAAAGTTAACTGCTTTTGAACTCAGATGAAAAATGACTTCTTGTAGGTCTTACATTCTATTGGGGTAAACACACTGAATACAAGTGAACAGGCAATACTTAGAAGGTATGTGTGTATGTTCTGAAAAAAACTATTAAAATATAAATTCGATAGCAGAAGGCATTGTAAAGTGATCATTTTAATGCAGTCTGGATGTACTGCTGAGGTGGTGATATTTAACTTGAGGTTTAGAGAAAGAAAAAGAAATGTGAATCTGGGAGGGAGAGGAAATGACGGTATTATTATTGTTAGATACCATTATTGAGTCAGTGCAGACCCATTGCGAAGCTATGCACGGTGGAACTAAACACTGCCTGGACCTGAGCCGTTCTGTGCTTGATCCCATCATTACAGCTATTGGGTCAATCTATCTCCTTTAGAGCCTTCCTCTTCTTCACTCCTTCTCTACTTTACCAGGTGTGATATGTTTCTCCGGGGACTTGTCTCTTCTGAGATCATCCTCAGCGTATTTAAGATGAAGTCTTACCATTCATGCCTCTAAAGAGCCTTTCTGAGTATACTTCTTTCAGGATAGATTGGTTTGTGCTTTTATGGTAATTTCATTATTCTTCTCCAGCAGTTTATGGTACTTCAGGTATTCTTTTCCAGCACTATACTTAAAATGCATGGATTCTTAATCCCTTGCTGTTCAATGTTGGTTATTGAGTGATCAGTTCTTTCCTTCTCTTCTTCCCCCAAAGGTTCCTGAAGGTATGGGTCTGTGTGTTTGTTTGGAAATCAAACAATGCATTGGGGAAATCTGCTACACAAGACTTCTTTAAAGTGTTGACCAAAGAAGTCACTTTACCACAGGATTTTCAATTATTTCATATGCATGTGAAATTTGGAGAGTAAATAAGTTTGAATTATATACATTTGGATTGTTGTGCTAGTAAAGAATAGTAAAAATGTCAAAAAAAGAAAAAGAAAAAAGAAGCACATTTACTGACATGGAGTCTATACAGAGTCCCAGTGACCTCATAAGACAAGATAGAACTGCCCTTATGATTTCTTGAGACATAACTTTTAATGGAAGTAGAAAGCTATGCCTGTCTCCTGAGCAGTGGATGGTGGTTTTGAACTGTTCACCTTGCTGATTGCAGCCCAGTGCATAACAACTGGGCCAATAGATAACATCATAATAAGTGGAACAAAGCTCGTCTTGCTTGGATCCACCATGGAAGCAGAAGTCAAGAGATGAAAAGGCAAGTTGCAGTAGGCAATTCTACTGCACGAGACCTCTTTAGAGTATGAAAAAGCAAGAATGTTACTCTGAGGACTGAAGTGTATCTGTGTCAAGCTAATGCATCTTTAAAGTTTTCAAAAGCAAGGATGATGCAAGGATTAATGTGCATCTCACCAAACCCATGATATTTTCCATTGCTTTATAAGAATGTGTAAGTTGGAATGTGAAAGTTGGAAGAATCTATTCATTTGAATTGTGTTGGAGAAGAATATTGAAAGGAATGTGGACTGATGACAGGACAAACAAACCTGCTTTTGAAGGACAGCCGGAATACTTCTAAGAACCAAGGATGGTGACAGTTCATCTTATTTATTTGGGTATGTTTTCAGGAGAGGTCAGTTCTTGCCTGTCCTATGGACAGGAAGAGGACATTTTGCTTGATGAAGTGGAGAAACAGCAATTAGGAAGACCCATAGGAAGATGGATTGACACAGTGGCTGAAAGAGTGGGCCCCAGCTTAACAATGTGATGTGGTCCAGAACTGAGCAGTGCTTTGTTTTGTTGTATATAAAGTCCTTTTGAGTCAATAATGACTCCACAACACCCAACAATAAAAAGTTGCCTAGGAGCAGGGATGGTGGACGAGCAAATGGTAATTTGGGCCAGGTTTTTCCACATTTACTGCCTAAAGTGGTAGGAAGTAAAGAAACTCTTAGTGGCAAGGATCATGAGCCAGGAAGACCCCCTCCCTGTAGCAGAACTACTCAATACCTTGCTCTCTTATTCCTTATGTTTAAGAGAAAACAATTTCTATTGCCATGTATATAAAGTAAGGAAGGCAGCCTCACTTCTCCTGTAACATTTTCCTCTGTAGCCCCATAGAATTCTTCAGAAGCCTGGGGAAAAACTATTGCTTAGATTTATAGTAGCACATGTGACTGCTCTATAAATCATAAAGAAATTAAATAGTCAAAACTGTATCTTCCATGGAAATACTCATTCAAATCTAAATTGAGTTAAAATATAGAGGTACACAAATGCAGACTCTTGCTCTGAAAATTAAAAAAAAACATTCAAATGACTGCTTTAAACAAATTACCATTAATTTATTGATCTGTCATTAATCTAAATGTAAAAAAGCTCATGTTATCAGAATACCTGCTCCACATTGAGAAGATGTATTTTTGAGCAAGAAAGATCAATAAGCATGACTCTTCCTAATGTTAAATTAAATATAATAAAAAATACTTTCTTATAAATAGAAACAATCTCATAAGAGAATTGCCTTAATAAATACTGTAAAATAGACCAAAACAGTGACTTATCCTATTATAATTGGGTTAGAGTCTATGGCCTTTTATTTTTTTATTAATGTTTATAGGACTATTGATCTCACCCCTTAAAGGCTGAAATGATTCATTGAGAAATATTAAGTAGTGCACTGTGTATAATTTAAAAAAACTGAAATGTGAAAAATTAAGAGAAAGTCTTTTTAAGCAAAAGTTCATGTTCATTAAAAAACAAAATAAGAAAACAGCTTTTCTGTGTAGTCTCTCTCACTCTTTTTTTTTCCCCCAGGCCTCCTGTCATCTTCTTTGTGCCCTCTCTTCCTCAGTTACTCCTCTACTTGATGTCTTTCTTTTCTTTGGGTCCTTTGAATCTCTTTCAGTTCTTTCTACACTTTGTCTGTTAGTTTGCCTGCCTGCCACGTGTCTGTGTTATAAATTCAGTAAGAATTGGTTAAACTGGAGCATGTTATTTTCCTTGGGCCTCCGGCATTGTGCATGCCCCTGCATGTTTCTAATGAAGACGGAAGACATTGTGATGGACACAATGGATCATTTCCCATTTATCCTATTGTCTGCCCATTCATTCCACAGAGTTACCCTCTTGTGAAATCATAAGAGCAAACACAGAGAACACAAGATTCAACTGGGTTAGAAATTAAAACAATTTTATTATGACCCTTGCAGACACATTATCTTTGGATGAAAATATATACGCTGTTCATATATATACTGTTCTTGAATTTATCCAGAATGCTTCCCATGAGTTTTCTGAAAGATGTAAATTTTCAGAGTAAGAAAGGATTTTATTTGAGGCTTGGCATTAACAAAGAGAAAGTGTATTTACTTCTGAACAGCAGTTATCTAAAACAACAGCAACAAAAAAAAGCATCCACCCCCCACTACCCTCAAATCAGGGTTTCCAAGACTGTAAACTTTTACTGGAGCAGACAGGCTCATCTTTCTCGGAGAATGGGAGCTTTGAACTGCAGATCTTGCAACTAGGAGTCCAATTAAAAGTCAACAGACTTTATGGCTCCTTTTAAATAAAAAAGGAGAACGAAATTAATATTTTGTTTTAGTAGTATTTTGCATGATATACTTTGGGATCTTAGCACAAGAGCTTTTGTTGAGAGAGAGGAAGGGATGGAGGGAGGGAAGGGGAGAGAGAGAGAGATAGATATTGATTTTAACACAAAATAGTTTGACTATTTGTTTCAGTCAATAGACATTTTAGCAATTCTCTTTGTAGCTACAAAGGGTAAGAATGGAAATACTCTATAAATAAGTCTTTATGATTAAGAAATTTAGAAGCAGCTAATTGACCAACTTCCTGGACTGATTTGAAGTAATTTGTATTTGGACCCTTTCCTAAGAAAAGTGACTCAACAGAATGCACAAATTATTGAACAATATCATTAATAACATGCAAATACAATTTTTTTGAAGCTAATTCAATAATGGTTACAGAAATACATCAATGTGGGCATGGAAATTCAAGCCAGATTCAGAAGAAGACATGGCATCAAGATATCATTGCTGATATCAATATCAGATGGATATGTACTGAAAGCAGAGAATACTAATAAGATGGTTACTTATGTTTTATTGACTATGCAAAGGTATAGGTCGAGTGAATCAAAACAGACTATGGGTGATAGCATTAAGAAGAATCGGAATTCTATAACACTTCATTGTGCTCATAAAGAATCTGTACATGGACCAAGGGACAGTTGTTTGAACAGAGCAAACTAATACTGTGGGGTTTGAAATCAGGAAAGATATGTTGTCAGATGTGCTATCCTTTGTCTGTACTTTATTCAATATGAATACTAAGTGAATATCTTGAGAAGCTGGACTTTATGAAGAAGGTGTGACATCAGGATTGGAGGAAGGCTGACTAATACATAGATATACCAATGATATAACTTTGCTGAAAGTGAGGAAGATGCGAAGCACTTGCTGATGAAATCAAGGATTTCAGACTTCGGTATGGATTGTAACACAATCTAAAGCAAACCATAATCCTCATACCTGGACCAAAGGACAACATTAGGATAAATGGAGACAAGATGGACATTGTCAGGATTCCATTTTACTGGGATCCCAAATTAATGCTCAGCCAAGACTCAGAAATCAAGAAATTGAATTATATATTGCATTGAGAAATTCTGGTACACAAGAACTCATTGAAGTGTTGAAGAGAGAGGGTGCCAGTTCGAGGAGTAAGGTGCACCTGACCCCAGCCATATGGTATTTTCAACTGTCTCATGTGGGCGAAAGTTGGACAATTAGTGAAAAAGACCACAGAAAATGGACACATTTGCATTATGGTGTTGGCACAAAGTATAGGAAAGACTAACTTCCTGAATAACAAAGATGTATATCATGGAAGACAAAGCCAGAATGTTTCTGATGAGTGAGGATGGTGAGACTGTGTGATGGGGGTACAGGAGTTAGCAGTCTTTTACTCTGTTGGTGTCCAGAGGGTTGGCACTCGATGGTCCCTCACGATAGCAAGAATATGGCGAGTACGGTCCAGTACACTATGCGATTGTTGGGTCTGCTTATTTGAGTTACAATTCTGGAGTTCGACTAGTTTCTGTATGTGCTTCTTCCTTACTGTTGTGTCTGCTCTCATTCTTGAGCCTTGCATTCTGATTTCAGACGTGGTTCTTTGAAAAACGATTCCTGTGTGCCATTTTCCCTCCACCTTTGCACTTAGACATGATCTATTGGATTCTTTTTAGGTCTTCAGTCTGAAACTCTGACTGGAAGGCCAAGCCCAGGTCACTTCTGAGCCCCAAATTTAGATTACAGGACTTAGTAGATATATAAAGTTACAGTTGATATGTGCTGAGTTTATTTTTTAAAAAAAGTTTAAATCTGCCACTGTGATCAGTGAATGGCTTTACACAAGTTCTCTCAGTAACACACCTGTCTTAGTCTTGATCAGATTTCTCAAAAAAAAAAATCTAATCAATACAGTGGTTTCCAAGGGCTCTACTTTGTTGGTTACATTTAATATAGAGTGATCAGCTCAACATGTTATGGTGACGGTTAGTTGGAATGCCAGGGAGGTAATTTTGATAAGTTTTCTTGTGGATGCAGGAGGTACCTCAGGGCTTCATTAGGAAGAAATTTTAAGAAAAGGGAAAACTGCATTGGTGAGCAAAAGGTCAGGAGGCTTGCACGGAGGAGTTTTCCCATGAAAGCAGTGTGTGCTTCCTTGGAGGGTAGCTAGGGCTGTCCTACAAAAGGCTCCACCTTACACACCTGACCTTGTCTTGTCCAACATTTTTGTTCCTCAACAAAATTACTCAAAGGAACACATTGTTTTCTTCTTTGGAGGATCCCCAAACTGCTGATTTAACAAGGTATAAGTTGAAGAGTTCAGAATGCTTCAGGGAATTATTAAGACTGGTAGCTGGAGGACAGATTGGGAAACAATAGTTTTATTCCACCCCCCCCCCATATAAAGACTTTTATGATTTTGCTGCAATACTTTTTGACTTAAAATTGTATTGCTGCCTGAACACATTGGTCAGAACACATTTCTTTTAAACTTTCATGGAATTTTATCCATTCTGTCACTTATTTTACTTGTTGATTGGTACTTTTCTTTAATATCAGGATGAAGATACATATATTTTCATTCATTATTTTGTTCTAGTTAATCTAAGGATAAAGACAAATAAATGAAAGAAGAATTGAGTTGCCACATTGGAATGCAACAGGCAGCATAAATTGTAAAATATGTGTTTTATGTATTCTAGTGCTGTGGGGTGGATGTTGGGTCCCCACGGTATGCAGTTCAAACTCAACTAACTGGTCCAAGGAAGAAAGATGAAGCTGCCTTCTTCCATACTTATTTCTTTTGGAGTTGGTATGGAATGGGTTATTAGTAACTATTAAAATTTACAGAAGTGAAGACTCTACCCCCTTAGTTATTAGTAAGTTATTAAGTACATTTGTAAATTGCAAGCATAAAAATGCACTAGAAAAGAACATTTTTAAAAAGTGATTGCCTGATAATTTGTAATACAAACATGCCATAGTTATTTCTAAACTGAGAACCTTCTAGTAACAGTGCCCCTGAGTGAAAAGGTTGCTGAACATCTGTCATAGACACTATTTGAGAGAATTGAGAGATCCTATGTTATGTGGAATATGAGACCAAAGCACTTTCTTTCGCAAGTTTTAGTTCTGGAAATAATGTTGACCAACTTGTTAATTGGAGTAGTAAGCTCAGTCATAGATTCACTTACGAGACATTCAAAGGTAATCTAAATGCCTTTAAAGCTACTATTGCTCTGATGTGATCAAGAAACCTGAGAGGATGGTCCAGAGTTTGGGAAATGTACCATGGGAATTGGTGCGCGATGGATTGTGATGCGAAGAGGGGCTTTTTCTTTTCTTTTTGCTCAGTTACTACAAGTGATCAGAAGAGAATGTATGAGTTCTAAAGGTTTGCCTGCACTCAAGTACTTTTGCACTTTGTGAATAATGATAAGGGAGTCCATTTAGCCCTTCTTCTGCAGCAAGAACATTTTGAGAGAATAGATGGGTTGTCAGGCCTGTGGGAGGCTGCTGGGTCACAGATGATTCACAGAGCTACCTTCAGAAATCTTTCTATTGTAACGTGGCAATACAGGGTGGCCCATTTTAAAACTGCTTGTTGAAACCCACACTGGAATGTGCTCTAGATAGAGCATTGGGGACAGTGACAGGATGATTAGTAATGGGGGGTGGGTGTGAAAGAAAGAAACCTGCATAAATTTATTTGGAAGGATGATGCTTAATTCATGTCTCTGGCTGCTTCATGGTTCTTTCATAGTTCATACAGGTGATGAGGTAAATGACTCTGTCACCTGACCTCAAGATAAGGAACCGTCCTTGTCAGTAGGCTTTGCTGCATGCTCCTTCACTTTACCGAGAATGGCTGAGTGTGCTCCAGGTTCGAAGGGTTTGGTTGCATTCTACTTGTAGAGTGTTTTCTGAAACCAGGGAGATGTCAGCCTCAACACAGACTCAGGCTCTGAGCAGATGGACCTTTGAGTTTTTAGAATTTAAATTGCAGTGGCCATCTGTCAATTATTCCCTGATAAGGAAAACTCTATCTAAGCCTTTATTGTGATTTCTATTTTTCTTTGCTTTTATTTTTTGAGAAAAAAGGGATCATCTGATGCCAAGGATTCATTTTCTCTAGACAAGCCACAGGTTTAGATTTGACTTAATAGTGCCTTCTCTGTGATTACGCACACGAGAATTGTGACTTACATCAAGAAATTCTGTTTTCATTAACTGGGTGTAATGCACCAGTGCTTCTATTGACTTTAGCTGAAATACTCTTTAATATTCTTTTCCATTGAGTTACCTTAATTTTGACCTACATCTTTTACATCTAACACATAAAAGGTCACAATTTAAAATGTTACTACATAAACATTAGTAAATGCTACATAATTAGATAATTTTTGCAATCTATTTTTTTTGGTGATTATGATCAAGATGCTTAAGTGACTTTTTCTCCCATATTATTTTGGTATTTTGAGACATCTTTCACCGTTACTCCAGGTTCTTTGAAAGGGTTATTAATACTGTTGAAAAATAAATTTTTGCTATTTGAGGAATGTAAAATTGTTTTAAAAACTACATGCTCATTTTAAATATCATTAGGTGAATATAGGAAAACAATTTAAATATGTATGTATATATATATATATATATATATATATATATATATTTGCCTTAAGTATGGCAGGGGAGGAATCATCTCCCTAGATGACTCAGTAAACCCAGATTACCTGAGGGGAATCCCAGGATGATGCATGTGCCTTTCAGGCAGTGTGGGCCTCAGAGAACCACATGTCTCATGGACAAAAAGCCTGAAAACAGTGCCTTTGCAGAGTATTTCCTGAGCTCGACAGCCATTTACCATCTCATGTTTGAGGAATTTATTTATTTTTCTCTCAGATCTTGTGCTAAGGGTAAAGGGATAAGCATGTTGGGAGGTGGACCAACCTTGTAATCTTGCTTTTTGATAGTTTCCAGAGCATTGTTGTCTTTGTATGTTTCAGGTTACTATGATTGCCTTGACAGCCTTTTCATTATTAAATAAACTCTGTCCTGTAGCACCTGTCAGACAAATTACACTATGGGCTATATCTAAAAGAAGGACCACATGCGGCAGTCTGGATTTGACTTTTATATTGAAGCACTCAAATGTTGTGTCTCTGAACCTGTACTAGCCTAACAACAGAGAACAGCTGAAATGGATGATTTTAAGGCATATTTCCCATTTATATTTGAAGGAGTTAATGTTGCTTTCAGAATAATATTTAGAAACACATCAGGGCTGACCCTACATCTAACCTGCTGCTTGATGTCAAATTTGTGTGGATGCTGTGAATAAATTGACAATTCCCTTGCTGTGTACTTGAATGCATGACACAGAAGATGTCATGTTATGTAAAGGAAGTAGTAGCATTTCTGATTGTGAGTAGAATAACTAGTGTTCATTTGATGATCTGGAATAAGGTGTAGAACTTGTGTTTGAAGACAAATTTTACTATATAAGTAGTTTATCATGGTTACATTTCCACAAAAATAGGTTAAGAAACATAATTTTTAGCTATTTATTTATTTATTTATTATAATTTATTTTTCTGTAGTTATAAAAAAATAAGACTTGTATGGATGTAATTTGGTTTCTTTACATCAGTGACATACACTTAATAGCATGTAGAGTTATAATATTTGATAAAGTCAAACACAAGTTATATTTGACACATTTGTCAGTTTTGATGAGATGACCTCTCCACTTTGAATTGATTCTAACTCATAGTGACCATCTAGGACAGGGTTTTTAAAGCTGTAACTTAAAAAAAAATCATTTTATTGGGGGCTCTTATAACAATCCATAAAGCAATTGTAGAAAGCACAGTTGTACATATGTTGTCATCATTTACTAAACATTTGCTTTCTTTCAAAAAATCATTTTATTGGGGGCTCTTACTACTCTTATCACAATCCATAAATCGATTCATTGTTTCAACGCATTTGTACATTGGTTGGCAACATCATTCTCAAAGCATTTGCTTTCTACTTGAGTCCTTGGTATCAGCTCCTCATTTTTTCCCCTCTCTACCTGCTCCCCACTCCCTTATTAACTCTTGATAATTTATAAATTGTTATTATTTTGTCATATCCTACACTATCCACTACAACTCCCTTCACCCACTTTTATGTTGTCTGTCCTCCAGAGAAGTGGATGTATGTAGATCCTTGTAATCTGCTCTCCTTTCTACCCCACCTTCCCTCCACCCTCCCAGTATCGCCACTCTCACCACTGGTCCTGTAAGGGATCATCTGTCCTGGATTGCCCATGTTTCCAGTTTCTATCTGTATCAGTGTACATGTTTCCAGTTTCTATCTGTATCATTGTACACCCTGTGGTCTAGCTGGATATGTAAGGTAGAATTGGGATTATGATAGTGTGTATGTGTGTGTGTGGGGAACATTTAAAAATTAGAGGAAAGTTGTATGTTTTTTTGTTGCTACACTGCACCCTGACCGGCTGTCTCCTCCCCTCTGCAAAAGATGTCCAGTGGCCTACAGATGAGTCTTGGCTCCTCAATCTGCACCCCCCCTCATTCACAATGATATAATTTTTTGTTCCTTGACTCTGATACCTGATCCCTTCAATATCTTTTGGTCACACAAGCTGATGTACTTCTTTTTTGTGGGCTTTGTTGCTTCTGAACTGGATGGGCGCATGTTTTTCTTCAAGCCTTTAAGACTCCACATGTGATATCTTTTGATATCTGGACACCACCAGCTTTCTAAACCACATTTGTTTTTATGCACCCATTTGTCTTCACAATCATATCAGGAAAGTGAGCACACAAGGAATGACTTCTTGTTTTGTGGTTTCTGATGCCTCCTCACTTAGTGATCACAAAGGCTGGTGTGCTTCTTCCATGTAGGCTTTGTTGCTTTTCAGCTACCTGGCTGCTTGTTTATCTTTAAGCCTTTAAGACCCCAGATGCTATATTTTTTGACAGTCGGGCACCATCAGCTTTCTCCACCACATTTGCTCATGTACCTGCCAAAGCTGTATCTTTTAATGGAAGCAGCCTACCATAGTTCTCTCCCTTGGACAGACTTTGTGAGTTTGAATAATTGACCTTGTGGTTAGCAGCCAATCACTTCACCACGTTGAGAGTTGAGAACCATTTGGTAAAAGCCTGAGTATCTGGTTGTTGAATGATGATAGGAACTTAGCCAAGTTCCTATCATTCTGTTATCATCAGTACTGGGGCATTGTACTCTGTTGAGGGTTCTGAGGCCCAGTTGCTCAGTTCTGTCCCTTACTAGCATGGGAATTTGGGCAAATGATTTAACCTCTCTTTATCTCAGATTACTCATCTGTAAAATGGAACTGCTAATAGTATGTACTAAACTAGATTTTTATGAGAAATAATTTTACACACATTGTACATTTAGAACTGCTATTAAGCATGTTGTCTATTATTTATTGTATATCTGCTTTATGTTCAGAACTGTGCTAGACAGTCTCACACTACAGCACTATCTTCATGGGCCTTCCACTTGAGATGATGAAGTATTGCTAGAGAAGTGAGACTGACATACAGACTACAAAGTGCCTTCGTAAGTTATAGAAAGTAAAAAGTCATGACAATCTGAGAATTTACATTGCTCATAAGATGAAACTGAAGCCAAAAGTTCATGATGTTGCTGCTAACGATGTTTAGAAAAGTAATTTCCTACTACTATGAAGCATAATTAGAGAATTTGACAGAAGTGATTTATTTGTGAAGCAGGTAAACTGACTTGATTGGATTTTGTGGGGAAACAGATGGGCCACATAGGTCTGAATCCAGATATGGTAAACATGTGAGTTATATTATTTGAAATATTTTCAATATTCAACTAGTAGTAACTAATAGTTCAGAGAAAAAAGGAAATGACTAAATATTTTTCATGACTTTGCGTAATGTTTGTATGTTTGAATTAGACAAAAATAAACATTGTATACACTCAGCAGTGACTGCAAAAGATGATAAACAAGGCAAAGGGGATCTAGATCTTTAAGAATGTGAATGAAGGTTTCGTAATAAGCAATTAGAAATTCAGTGCATTTGGTTCTTCGAAACACTAGCGGCAGATTGTGTGGCCATGTGGGACACCTCAGTTGGCACCAGGTGGCCGGCGGCCGATGTTGCTGGGTGCTGTAACTAACGGTGCTGTGGAAGGAAAAAAATATAAGCTCTCTGGAGCTCAAGGGAGCAAGTCCCTTGTATGAGATCCCTTCCCCCTCGAGCTAATCCGTGGGACGACTTTCATTTCCATCCTGATGGGTATTGCTCATTTGTTGCCTTGGAAGCTGGAAGTGAATGCGGAAGGAGGCTGAGCTACAACAAATATCTACCCCAGATGGTATAAAAGTAGATCTCGTCAAGGATCTCTGGCCTTTGTGAACTATGACATTGTGTATGTACAAGATGGCTTAACTGCCTCCTCCCTCACACAAGTAAAATGAAGGCAGTAAAACATGAACACGCTTAAGAACCAGATTTTAATCACAGAAGCTCTATCTCCAAGCCCCATTACTCAAGTTCCTTTTCCCTTTGTATTCTGATTAGCATGATCACATTTCTTTTTGCATTTCTTACAGAATGACTCTAGACAAAAATGGAATTTTAAAACATTTCACAAGTTGAAACAGCTTTCTAAAAACAGAGCAGGAGTGTTATCGAAAATGGTTTAAATTGAGAATAATTTCAGGAACTAACATTCATGCCATGACACCCATCTCATAAACTGTCCTCTGATTTAGCCAAGAGATCAGACAGTCTCTCTCTCTCTTCTTTCTCTCTTTCACACACACACACACACACACACACACACACTCACACAAATTTCCTATTGTATAGTTATCAATTTATAAGAAACATGTATTTAGTGAAATTGCATGCCTAAATTATCTGAAGCTTTGGCTTACGTTATTTTTATTCAACTACAGGAACACTGTGGGAGGTTTATTATATAACAAAAATAGGAGCAGCTTGGCGTTGGGAGGCTATTTATAGCTAGTAGAACACTTGGCTTTTGAAATGTATGATCTTATTTCTTCGATTTATGGCAACATAACCGAAATGGTCAATTTGTTAGGTATTTGATTTTTTCCTTTTGCCCATGTCTTTAGGGAATAACTGTGTCTTATTCTTTGGGTTAAAATATAATTTTTGTAAAGTAGTGGTAAAACCAGATGATTAGCTTAGGACAAGGACTTTGAAGGATGAAGCACACTCCCTTCTCCTTGGGCTGCCACAGCTCTTCGAAAGCTATGGATGTATCTACTGAGGTTCCTTCCTTGTCCTGGATCTCAGGTGTGTCTCCCTTTTTTTCCTCTCCTTTCTTCTTTTTACAAATCTAGCCTCTCTGTAACTAAGCCCTGTTGATGCAAGGGTGAAGTACACAGCTGGCAGTTAGAAGGTGTCCCAGTTGTTGACGTGGGTTAGATAAGAGGTTGCTAACCACAAGGTCAGCAGTTTGAAACCACTAGGAGAAAGATGAGGCTCATTACTGCCTTAAGGATGGAGTTTTGGAAACACATCGGGACAGTTCTATTGTAAAGTCACTCAGTGACAGAGCAGTAGGAGGGGAAAATGATCTCTTCCTGTAACACTTAATCTAAAAACAACGAAACTCATTGACAGTGAGTAGATTCTGACTCATCTCCACCCTACTCTGCCTCCAGCATTCCCTTTCCATTAAAAGTGCTGGCTGTAAGACCCAATCAATCTGTTTTACTCTGTTACATGGGGTTGCTATGAACAGAAATCAATCCAGTGGCATCTGAAAACAACCACGAGCCTCTATGATAATTGCGAAGATTATGGAGGACAAACCTCTCTTTTAATACATCCCTCGGATCCTTGGTGGGACAGTGACCAAACATGCCCTGGTGGGACAATCAGCATGGTCAGTTTGGAACAAGCAAGCATCAGCTACTCAGGAGAAAGACTGGGCTTTCTGCTCCCTCAAGCAGTCACTGTCTCAGAAACCCACAGGGTTCGCTTTCCGTCAGCATTGAGTCCCTGTAGGAGTTTGGTTTGGTTACCAATAATTGTCACCAATATTGTTACCAATTTTTTGTCACCAAAATTGTTACCAATATTGTCACCACCATTTTTCTCTTCACTCACCTGTCCCAAATATATAAAGGAAGGGGATGTTGGATAGGACCTATTACAGTTATGACAAATCTTCGCTATCACGTGGGCACTATTGTTCTAACCAGTACAGAGGAAAATTCTCTTCTTAGCATTTAACACAACTATGTGGATAATGATGGAGATTTGACACTTTGTACTCAACTACTGCATGGGACAGTAGCATCCATGGTGTAATTAGCTTGTGCTGTTCTCAGGTTGAAGTTTCTCAAATACAGGCAAATTGAAACGGATTACTGTCTTTCTTTTCTCTGCAAATATTAAAATTTATTTTTGAAATATGTACTCTTCTTTTGAAGCCATTGTATGGCAATTCTACCTTAAAAGGGTAAAAATGAACAGATGATAAATTCTTCTTTTTTGAAGTGAGGTGAATTTTTCTTATTTTATACTGACTTACTTTTGGAATTTGGACTACCATTTGGAATTAAAAGCAAGTACTCCTGGGATTTAATGACTTCTTTAAAGTATACCTTCTTGTGCTCGCTTTGGCAGCACATACACTAAAAGTATACTTTCTTATTTATCAGCTACCATATTTACAGTAGTAAAAAATCTACTATCTGATTATTTTGTACATTAACATCATTCTTCATCAGGATCAAACACGAAGGTCTGAGGCTAGAGTCTGACTAGTTAATGTTGGGTGAACTTGACTCAACCATCATTCTCAGTGGTTGGATGCAACCCAATCGGCACTTATTTAATGGGGTCATATTCCTCTTTTGGGGATCTGATGTGACCATCATATAATACTAATTCCACATAACAGCCTGATCTTTTGCATCTAGTTATGCTGATAAGTGAGGAGGTGGACTATTAAGTTTGCATGCTGCAAGTCCGATAACTTTCAAACATGGGATACTTTGAAAAGATAAATTGTTCAGCACTTTTTTGTGGCGCGAATTATGGGGAGAAAATGTAATGACCAATAGACCATTGCTTATTTCACCCAATTCTCCATTTGAAAGGCAGAGTTTGACTGTGTTTGCAGAGGCAAACCATGTGACACCTCATATCTGTGAAGAATAATTGTTGCTCTTATAAAGTGCTCCTGACAGCTTATCAGTGGGACAAGAGAAGACTAGCCTGGTCCTGAATTGCTTTTCAGTCAAAACAGTTTCCCCTCACTGAACCTGGCAGTCACAGTGAGTAGCATGTCAATGTAGAATGCCCATTTTGGATCAGGGTAGCCTCTATCAGAATTCAAACAGAAGTTAGGTTCATTTCTTTACATATCTATTCTTTGTCTTTCCGTTTCTCTCCTAAGGGACACAATAGCCTTTTACTGTTTGCTAATGTTGACAATTATGTTTTAGAAGAAAGACTTGTTTTTTCATTGGCTCTTAGCCATGTTTAGTAAGTGTTGGGCAAAATGATGCATTGTAGTCCAAATTAGAATATCATATCTGTTGTCTTTATTTGTACACATATTCTACTACAGTTTTTTCCAAGCAAAATTATATTTATATACTATACTTACACTACATAATATGTACCTAGTGTGTGTTTAATTATATGAGCATTAGACTCTGTATTGGAGAATGTGTGTGTCCTGTATTTTACACAAGGGTAAGTCATGAATTATTGCTATTCCAGTTCCAGTTCATACACACGAGTAACTTCCAAGCACTACATGTTTGAACCTCTCTTTGCAATCCGAGAATGGCTACAGACAATGCCTCTCAATAGCACATTTGTGTCTTTCAAAGAAAGATTCTTTTTTTGTCATGGAGGTAGGAGGAAGATTTTGAAATCAGTCCTAATAAAAATTTTTTAACGAAATTCATATGAAGATCTTCTGAAATCATTGATGCTTTGTTTATGGGCATGCTGCTTCCCATCCAAAGGCAGTTTTTAGAGGGATCAGCTATTTGAAGGAGGCTCAGGAAAAGCGCAAAGATGAGCAAAGATGGAAAAATGGAAACCTCATGACGGAACACGCCGTGGCCTTGGTACAGGCGCCGTTACAAGAAAGAGGACCATAGTGACAGTCACTGAAGTCAGGCTCTCACAAAGGTTTGTTGTGTTACATTTGAAATGTCGGAGAAATAGTTGGTGGCCTACCCATCTAGTCGAAGTGTCCACTTCAGGAAAGAAAGACAAGGAGAGTTACATTTCTCCTCCACGCGGCAGCCCGACTGTCGGTTCTGACTCATGGAGAGAGCTCAGAGGTGTAAATCTCCGAGTAGCAGATAGCCTCCTCTTTCTCCCAGGGTGACGCAAGCATCAGAAGGGGGGATCTTCTGGTTGCCTGACAAAGCTGCCAGGACTCTGCTCCATGAGAGATGCACTGAGTAAATCCAAACTTTGCTTTCCCTGACAAGCAGCACACTTGGTTGGAGTCTACTCAGTGAGGGAACATATTCAAGCGTACCGATCCTAAGAAGCTCGAATAACTATGATGTGTACATCTCACAGAACATACAAGTGCAAATGAAAGCATAATTCAGCTTCATGCATTCTCACCGGTGTTTCCATATATTTACCTGGACGGTAAATAATGTACACTTTTGATCCACATCATCAAGGTGTGTTAAAAAAAAGCGCCAATCCAGCAGAAAGAATACTCATCCAATTGTACTGAATTGAATGAGGGAAAGGCATGCCGTCTTTGGTAGTTCCCGTAATGCCAGGGAAAAAGTAAAATGTGGAACATTGATTTAGGCTTTTCTGAAATATCCTGCCGTCCATCGCTCATATTTTAAAATGTCCACTGCTTTCTTCTAAAGTACATACATAAACATTGATTTGAACTTAAGTCCCTCAACCACAATTTTAATGCTCTGAATCATTGGTTTACAATTGAAGGTTTGATTCAGTAATTTCAAATCTGAAAGACTAGCTAAGAAAAAATGACACTTTTAGGCTTTATATACCATTGGTTACAGAATAATAGGTAGTGGCTAAAAGCTGAAGACACCATAAATATCTCCTAAGATCAGAGAATGGTCAAGTGCATTTTGGAAGTTACAGATAATGGAATATTAAGTGGCCATTAAAAATAAATGAGCAGAAATTACTTCTACAGGCATAGGGAGTTATTTATGATACAAAAAAGAAGAAGAAAAAGAAATGCGAATCATATTTTTGATGAGGTGAAAGAACATTAAAAGATCAGGGAAAGAAACTACATCAAAATGTCAAGAGTGCGGGTGGAGGGCTAGATGGTCTGAGAAGGGTGATGACAGCGGCATGTGAAAAAAGTGCTTGGCACAATATATGTATGGATGGATTGTGATAAGCGATGTATGAGTCCCCAATAAAATGTTTAAAAAAAAAGAAAAGAGAAAGTCAACAAAGATGTCCAAGTTAAATGTATTATATCAAAAAGGAGGTTTTCAATGAGATTTCCAGTACTGTTCTGGCTATTGTGAACAATGTGATACCCCTGGCACAATGCTCTCATGCACAACCATTTAGCAAAAAGCAAAATAAAACACCATGTAATTTTCAGCAAAAAATATTGCCAAGAGTGGTTATTCCTGAATAATGGAAACAAAAATACCTTTTTACGTCACTTTTTATCATTTAAAAACATTGTAATTTAGTAAACTTTGAAAATTATATTCAGAACACTTATAACCTGAAGGATATACTTTGTGGTTTAGAAAGTTATATTTAATAATTTAAAGTTATATTTAATAATTTAAATTTTAAAATAATTTAAAAATTAAGCCCTCTTTTCCTGTCATGTGGAAAAATGTCAGTGACATTTTTTGCTTTGGGAATTGGGACTATATCAGATAATAGGTGCTGGTACACTAAAGTTTAATGCTTGGGTAGGGGAGGTGGACCTAGTGGGATATAAGAGAGAAAGGGGGGATTTAAAAAGGAATCTTCAGCCTGGGACACAGAGTCTCAGGTGTGAGTAGTGCTGATGGCCTGTGTCAACGGTCTGACAGAACACTCTGTTTTCTGACTCCCGCAGCATCAAGTCATGGGTGGACAAGATGCAAGAAGATCTTGTCACACTGGCCAGAACTGCAAGTGGAGTCAATCAGCTTGTTGATGTGAGTAAAGCACAAAGAAACTTGTGGATCTTTTCTGCAATTTGAGTGTGCTTATGCCTTATAGGAAAGTGTGCTTGTTTACTACAAGTATGAAGTTATTTGACACGTGGAGAAGTGAAGTTCTGACAGAGACTCATGACATGTCTTCCTTTTTGAATTAGAACTGCCACTTCTGGCCATCAGTGAGACCTTCCTATAGTTTCAGCTCTCACAAAGATGAGCCCGTGTGTGGCATAGCTTTCCTTATACTTCTGATTGGGATGTCATGGACATAATGTTTCCATTCTTCAGATTATGTTTTTGAATCTCCTACAGAGTGGTGACTCTTGTGACAGATGTTTTAATATTTTTAGTGGGAACAAGTACATCTCCATTCCTTGTGGGTAGATTTTATTTAAAACATAGTTGAAGTTGTTTACAGTCATGGCTGATGACTAACGTCATTATAATGGAGAAAAGATTTTGGTGTAAGAAATAGTATCGCTGTGAAAGATGGGCTTATTTTTGCTTTGCAAATAAACTATGGAAATCATTCTAAAATTATCTCCCCTAAAGAAAGCAGTGGGTAAATATTTGTATAGCATCTTAAAGAAATGATTTTTTCCTCGCTTAGAGACATTTGCATGCATAGCCTGGGAGTGTCTTTGTAGAGTGAAATGCCATTTCTTCAGAGCAGTGGTTCTCAGCCTTCCTAATGCCACGACTCTTGAATACATTTTCGCATGTTATGGTAACCCCAACCATAAAATTATTTTTCTTGCAACTTAATAACTGTAATTTTACTACTGTTATGAATCTGGCTACACCTGTGAAAGGATTGTTCAACCCCCAAAGGGGTCCCGATTACAGGTTGGGAACTGCTGTTTTAGAGCATCCTGGCTGTTTTCATTTCAATGTAACTTATGTCCCATTGTTACCTTACTGAAGCCATTGTTTTCCCAAAAAACACCCCAATGTGTTGGATCATTGAGGTGAAATTGTCTGAAGGTAGGTAAGATATATGAAATTTTATCATATGGATATTATGTCCAGTTTTTTCCCTCTGTGTGAAAATGGAATTCTGAATAAGTATTCACAAACCTTAATAAGCAATAGTTAAGAAAAATATAGGTTTTAAACCTAAAAAATACAAGTTGTCATGAATAAGAAGTTCAAAGAGGCTTTAAAATTAGTTGGAAAAATTCCATGATCCAATTTGCATTTAAAATTTACATGAGCTTTTGAAGCCCTTCCTGTCTGAAGGCGAGGAGAGATGCAGCGCAGTCGTCCCATTGCTTTTGACCTGGCACTTAGTGAGCACAGATCCTGGCCCCAGCCCTGGCAGGACTGCTGAGAAGTGCAGTTGTCCACTTCTGTGTTAATCTGGGTAGACTAGAGAAGCAAATTTATAGACACACATATGGATGTAAGGGAAAGATTTATATACAAGAGGAACGGAACGTTGAGAGAGCATCCCAGTCCAGTGCAGTCCAAGGTCATAAGTCCAATATTAGCCCATATGTCCAATACCAGTTTATAAAGTCTCCTTCTGATTTACGAAGCACATGCAGTAGAAGCAATGGTGCTGGCAGGGGACTCCCCATGGCTCCTTATTTCCAGGGCTCAGGGTGCATCAGCAGTATCCAGTGGCGGTAGAAGCATCTCAGCACTGGCAGGGGGTTCTCTGTGGCTTCTCCAGCCCTAGAGGTCTGGTTTCATCTGGGAAAGCCCATGTGGCTTCTCTGGCTCCTCTGTTCTCCAGGAATCAGGATTGATCTGCATGTTGTAATCTTGTCTTGTCAGTAGTTCGTTGTCTTGGAGACTGAGTCAAGTCTCTCTTCAATAGGGAAATACCACGAGACATTGCAGAATTCTCAGGCAAAAGCCACACACACACAGAGGCCTCATTGGTTATCTCCAGATTGACAGGCTAGACGTCACCCTAGACTCCCAGTGCTGAAATTGACACAGGAACACATGACTGCCACAACCTCTGAGAACTCACCCTCTTGGATCCAAATTCCACCCCTCTGGGCGTTTACGGATTCCTGAAACAAAATTCTACACTGAGTATGTAGAGATACCCGAATCCTATTGTAAGACAACTCTTGGTATCTGAAATTATGTAAAAAATGCATTACAATGTGGAATGGATAGGATAGCAAATAGGCTCTGATGAAAGTTGCGGACACTAGAGAAAATCTCTTAAAATAAAAAAAATCCATTTAAATAAAGACAGAAATCTTTATTCAACCTCGATGAAGAAAAGGAAAAAATGAGATATTCCAGATTCACCTGGATTTATATGACACTTTTTATTGACAGATTGAAGTGACAAATGAGTTCCTCTTGGGAGCTGCATCCTTCATTTCTGGAGCTTCTAAATCCACTTTGCATGTCTAACCCCAGAGCTCCTCTCAGTGTTCAATATGTAAACCTTATCTCAGTGAACCAGTGTTTGCAGTGAATTGTTCAATGACATGTGTCTCCCTTGAAATATTTTCTTTACTCTTTCTTTTATGTGCTACAAAATGCAGATTACTAAAATTTGTGCAAATGTTGATGAGTTTAGTAATGCCTTCTGACATTGGACAACAAAATAGAACTAAAAAAATCATAAAAATTTCTAATTATGAGATCCATATCTAATTATGCTGACAGAAAAAAGGGAATATTTTAAAAGTGCATGTTAAGTAAAGAGAGTAGACTCACTGTCTGTATTAGGTCAAATGAAGTGTCATTTTACATAGAAAAATTGTTTCCATAAGCTTCACCCCTTTTGTTTAGGATGAAGAGCCATAGGGAGTATATGTCTTTGGTGTCATGAGAACTCAAAAGTAGAACTGACAAGGGAATTCAGGATTAAGAGAGAGCTATGAGCTAACTTGGGGAATTTGTAAGAAATATGAAGACCAGAATTTAACTAGAAACTTACATGGCTTCTATAGAAATTCAGAATGTGGATTTCTAACTTTAAAGTCTAGAAGCAAATGAGACAATTTGTCTAATATAACATATAAGGAACTTTATGGCATTGTATGAAATGAGACCAGTGAAAGTTGGTGAATAGTGTTCATTATATTTAATACTTTAGTTTTTGAAAAGGAGAGAATTTTGCTAAGGATACCTGTCAGTCACCATCACTCGTCTGACAGCTTGTCATTACTGGGGTGCTTTGAATACTTTTGTGATGCCAGAAGTTGTAACTCTGATATTCCATTATCCAGTAGGCAGTCATGGTGGGCAGGTGGAATTTCCTGAGTAAGAAAAACCAGAATGGGTGCTTTGGTGATCTATTTTTGAAAAGTTACTAGTGGAAACTTTATGAATAGCAGGGGAACATTGTCTAATGGTTGGCCCAGTGAAAGTGTAGTTGACCTTCACAATAAAAATGATGCAAAGCTTCAGGGGTCTTCTTGTGCTTATGTAGCATGACCCAAAATGATATGAAGCAGCTATACACATCTGTAAGTAATCAGGACACGGAATGTACAAAGTATTAATCTGAGAAGTTAGAAGTCAATGAAATTGAATACACAATGACTGATATCCTAGTTATCCATGAACTTTGAAATAGTCTGCTATTGACTGTTTTAAATCGGACATACTTGTGGTTCACTCACCTGATAAATACAGATAGACGAGAAATAATGTCACATTCATCATGTAAAAGAATTTTTCAAGATCTACCTTAAGTTATTTTGCTGCCAGTGATGGTATAATATCTGTATGCCTATGAGAAAGGCCAACTAATATGACTATTACTCAAAATTATCAACCAGTTGTTAATGCTAACAATGAAGAAATTGAAGATTTTACCAATGTCTATTGTGAAATTGAACAAGCTTGCAACTAAGATGCAATGATAATTGTTAATGATTAGAATATAGAAGTTTGAAAAAAAAAGGATTGGTAGCAGGGAAACTTAATTTTGGTGGTTGAAAATGTGATGAAGATAAGACGAGAGAATTTTGTAATACCAACAATGAATTCAGGGCAAATATCTTTTCTCAGAAACATAAGTGGCAACTACAGGTGGACCTTACTGGAAGGAATATACTGGTATCAAAATGAATGCATCTCTGGGAAAAAACAATGGAGACACTCTGGATCTCAGAACAATGTATGGGGTCAACTGCAAAACAGACCAACTACTACTCTTAGACCGTTTAGATTCGAAATGGAAAAAAATGGAAACAAACATGTAAGAGCCGATGTATGAGCTTGGTTATAACCCACCTGAATTTAGAGATCATTGGACACATTGGACATCAGAGACTTAACCTGAAGATAAGCTGTGGGATGACATCAAGAATAGCATATATTAAGAAAGCAAAAGATCATTTAAATTATAGAAAAGAAAAGACTAAGGAGTATGTCAGAAGAGACTCTGGTGGTTGCATTTGAATGTAGAATAATTAAAGTGAGTGTAAGAAATGTAAGAGGGCTGAAGAGACATTTCCAAGGGTAGCCTGAGAAGACAAAGCATTAAAAAAATCATTTTATTAGGGGATCTTTGAGCTCTTATAACATCCCACACATCAATTGTATCAAGCATATTTGTATGTATGTTGCCATCTTCGTTTTCTAAACAATTCTTTAAAGTTGGAGGCTCATGCTTTTATCACAGTCCATACATACAATCCTTTGTGTCAAGCACATTTGTACATTTGTTGCCATAATCATTCTCAGAACATTTGCTTTGTACTTGAGTTCTTGGTATCAGCTCCTCATTTTCCCTTCCCTCCCTATTTCCCCCTGCCTCATGAACCCTTGATAATTTATAAATTATTATTGTTTTTTCATATCTTTTTTCAATGATTTTATTGGAGGCTCTTACAGCTCTTATAACATTTCCTACATTATTTGTATCAAGCATATTTGTACACATGTTGTCATATTCATTTCCAAGTATTTTCTACTTGATTCCTTAGTATAAGCTCCTCTTTGCCCCTCCTTTTTTTATAAATCATTTTATTGGGGGATCATACAACTCTCATCACGATTCATACATACATCAATTGCATGTAGGCCACATTTGCACACTTGTTGCCATCATCACTCTCAAAACATCCTCCCTCCACTTAGGCCCCCATATTTTGTCATATCTTACACTGTCCAGTGTCTTCCTTTACCCACTTTTCTGTTGTCCATCCTCTATGGAGGAGGTTATATGTAGATCCTTGTAATCCACTCCCCTTTTCTACCTAACCATCCCTCCACCTTTCTGGTTTCTCCACTCTCACCACTGGTCCTGGCGGGATCATCTGTCCTGGATTCCCTCTTTTTCCAGTTCCTATTTGTACCATTGCACATCCTCTGGTCTAGCTGAATCTATAAGGTAGAATTGGGATCATGATAGCGTGTGTGTGTGGGGGGGGGGTAGGGAGGGAGAAGCATTTAGGAAATAGAGGCAAGCTGTATGTTTCATCATTGCTACACTGCACCCTGCCTCTTCTCCTCCCTGCATCCGTTTTGTAAGGGGATGTCCTGTGCCCTACAGATAGGTTTGGGTCTCCAATTTGCATTCCCCTTCATTCACAATTATTTGAGTTTTTGTTCTTTGCTACCTGATACCTGATCCCTTCTATAACTCATGATCACACAAGCTGGTGTACTTCTTCCACGAGGTCTTTGTTGCTTCTAAACTAGATGGCTGCTTGTTTACTTTCAAGCCTCTTAGACCCCAGGCACCATCATCTTTCTTCACCACTTTTACTTATGCGTCCCTTTAGAAGGCAAAACATTTTAACCAAATGTGAAAAGACTAAGAGTTAGAAATTCAAAAGGGAAGAAAACATCTGTAATTTCTCAAGCTGAACGAACAGAGAAAAATCAAGTTTCAAGGTGCAATATTGAAAGACTCTATGGGCAAAATATTGAATGATGCAAGAAGTATCAAAATAAGATGGACAGAATAAACAGTCACTACCAAAACAATTGGTTGACATTCAACTATTTTAAGAATAGTGTATAATAAAAATTTGATATAGAATAACATTTCTAAATTGTATAGAGACCAAGACCCATTTGTTTGTTGCATTTTAATAAGCAAATGTAATGCTAGGAAGGGCTTACTTATGTATGCAGCATTATTTAGAGCCAAGCTACTTGGCCAACCAACTGGAGAGAATTGTATTTGTGCCCATTTCAGAATTAGATTATACAACACAACATTGACAAAATTGACTGTGCAAAGGCATTCTACTGTATAGCCTTGATACAAATAGAAATTCCAGAAAACTTGACTGTGTTTATGATAAAACTTGTAAATGGATCAAGATGCAGTTGTGAAAACAGTACAAGGGAATACTGCATGGTTTAAAGCCAGAAAAGGCATGTGTCATGGTTGTATCTTGTCATCATACTTCAATCTCAATGCTGATTAAATAAAAAAGCTGGAATATATGAAAAAGACTTTGGCATCAGGATTGGAAGATGGCTTAATAACAATCTGTAGTATGCAGATGACACAGCCTTGCTAACGAAAAGTGAGGAGGACGTGAAGCACTTGCTGTTGAAGATCAGGGATTGCAGCTTTCAGTATGGATTATAACTCTATGCAAAGAAAACTAAAAGTCCTCACAACTGGACCAATAGTTAACATTGTCAAAAATGGAGAAAAGATTGAAGCTCTTGAGGATTTTTTTTTTTTGGCTTGGATCCACAATTGATGCTCTAGAAAGCAGCAGTCAAGAGGCCAAAAGATGAGCTGCATTAGGTAAGTGTGCTGCACAAGACCTCTTTAGAGTATGAAAAAGCAAGGATGTTACTACTCTGAGGACTGAAGTGTTCCCGAGTCAAGCTAATGCATTTTCTATTGCTTTATATGCATTTGAAATTTGGACATTGAATAAAGAAGAGCAAAGAAGAATTTGAATTGTGCTGGAGAAGGATATTGAAAATACCATGGTCTGCTAAAGGACATGCCAGTCTGTCTTGGAAAAAATAAGAAAGAAGCCAGAGTGCTTCTTCGGGGCAAGGATGGTGACACTTCATCATAGACACTTTGGGAATGTTGTCAGGAGAGACCAGTCTCCGGAGAAAGGCATATTACTTAGTACACTAAGAAAGCAGTGAAAAAGAGGGTGGCTCTCGACAGGATGGATGGACACCATGGCTGTTCCAGTATGCTCAAGCATAGGAACACTTATGAGAATGGTGAAAGGTTCCATTTCACCTAAGATTGCTATGGGTCGTAGCTGACTGAATGGCACCCAACAACAACAACAGCAGTCATTAATATCACAACTTAGTAAATGTTGCTGAGGATAATTAAAAACTATTCCAGAAGTACATTAGCAGGGAACTGCCTGAAATTCAAACTAGATTCAGAAGAAAATTTGGGACAAGGGATATCATAGGTGCATGTTGGTTGAAAGCAGGGAATGTGAGAAAGATGTCTGTTTGTGTTTTATTGACTCTTCAAAGGTAGTCAATTGTGTGAATCATGATGAATTATGAAGAGTGAAATTCTAGAGCATTTAATTGCGTTCATGTGGAACCTATGCGTAGGCCAACAGTCAATCCTTTGAATAGACAAAAAGGGGATATTTCAGGTTTAAAGTCAGGAATAGTTCTGTCCTTTCACTTTATAAAATATGTTAACATTTTTTATACAATCTGTATGCTAAGCAAATGATCTCAGCAGCTGGACAATATGGAAAGGGTAGGGCATACTTGGAAGGACAATTTATTAAGAACTTGTAATATGCATATGACATGACTTTGCTGTAGTTGAAGAAGTCTTGAAGCACATTGTTATGTATGTCAAACATTACAGCTTTTGATATCGATTTCTTTTCAACTTAAAGAAAACAAAATTCCTCTTCACTGAGCCATTAAGTAGTATCCTTGTAAACAGAAGAGATTGAGACTGTTGAAGATTTTACTGTAATTGGATCAGCAGTCCACATCCTTGAAATCAAATGCCGTAATGTGTTACGTAAATCATCTACAGAAGATCTCTCTAACTTGTTATGAAGTGAAGAGATGGGCTTGAATACTAAAGCTTGGATGACTCAAGCCATGTATTTTCAGATTTCTCATTTACAAGTTAAAACTAGATCATAAACCTGAATATTGAAGAATTGAGACCTTCAATTATGACTATGTCTTGTTGAAGAATTATATATATATATATATATATATGCATAGTTTGCCAGAAGTAACAGATACCTCTTGGATGGACAGTCAGAATGCTCCTTAGTAGCCCAATTGGCAAGATTTTAGCTCAAATGTTGTGAACATCAGTAGAAATCAGTCCTGAGGGAAGAACTACATGCCTAGGAGAGAGTCAGCTAAGCAGCAGAAGAGCCCCAGGAGATGCGCCGATACAGTGTCTGCAGCACTGGGCTCAAATATCAGAAAGATTGTGAAGATGGCACCAGACTGTGCAGTGTTTCCTTCTGTTGTACAAGAGAACCCTGGAGCTTGACGCTAATCCATTCTAGAACGAGCACCGAGATACGATGCATTTGAGTTCTGAAGCTATTTTTCCCAAAAGAAAAAACTAAAAACAGATTCATCCATTCTCACCCACCAAGTTTTTACCCTAACCTTGCCTTTTTATACAGCACATTGCACAGAAATGTCAAAGTAAATAACTTGAGTTAAATCATATAATTTAAATAAGAAACACTACATTAAAAAAGTTTTCAACTTCAGTATGGTTCATACCTTTAGATTGATGAAGATCTGGATCTGTGGACTCGGATGTGGAGAGGAGGTTTGGAGAGAGAGTCACTGTTTGAACGGGAATTCCCTTCCATAAAATCAACTGGTACCTGTTTTTCAGGAGGTTTTGCCCTTCTTTGCCTTTTTTCACTAGGACCTGGCTGCCTTTTTCTCTCTAAAATAATTCTAATGTGGGTCTGCTGTTGGCATTTCCTTAACTTTTCTGAAAGTGTTTACTAAATTGTCATCAACAGTAGCGATAACATAGTTAACCAATTCCTTGCGATGATTCTTTTCAGAAAACTCTTTCTTTGGATTCATGTTTTATTATCTAAAAACAGTGAAAAAAGCCACAAAAATTAAGAAAATTATAGCAAAACACTTGGAACCCAGCCACAAAAGGTTTAAACAATGCATACTTACAATGCCAACTAATGCTGAGTGATCCAAACATAAAATTGCTTTTTTAAAAAAAATAAAAATCCCATTGTTGAGTCAGATTACATTGTTCTGATTGTGTTCTAATGCAAAATGATCTCAACATTTCGCCTCAAAATCTGATTGTAATGAGTACTGATGTGGTCAGGTACTCATGATCGAGGACTAGGGTTCTACTGTAAACAGGATTACTATTAGTGAGACTCAAATGGAGAACATCTAAAAAATAGCAACAGCTGCTTTTCTTTTCTTAAAGATCAAGTGTGAATTAGCTTAAGTAATAGTTTAGTGTTTATCCCTTATGTTTTTAAAAATAATTTTATTGGGGGCTCATACAACTCTTATGATGATCAATACATACATCAATTGTACGCATACCACATTTGCACATTTGTTGCCATAATTTTTCTTGAAATATCCTCCTTTTACTTAGGCCCTTGGTATCAGCTCCTAATATTTCTCCTACCTCCCCCTTCCTCTCCCCCATGAACCCTTAATAATTTACAAATTATCATTATTTTGTCATATTCTCCCCTGTCCGATGTGCCCCTTCATCCAGTTTCCAGTTGTCCATACCCCAGGAAGGAGGTTATGTGTAGATCCCTATGTTAAGGTTTTTTTTTTGTTGTTTTGTTTTTAGGGCATCACTGCCCTGGTGGTGGGAGTAGGAGGCCCATCCTTTGCCCCTGTGGAGCTGGAATTGAACCTCCATCCCAGTGGGCCACAGTCCCACGCACAACCACTAGGCCACCAGGGCTCAGCCCTATGTTAAGTTTTAAAATGTCTCTTCAATGCTTCCATTGTCTAACAGAATACTAGGACTGCATATGTCCATAGACAGACTGTACATGGTCATCAAGAAAGTAGATGAAATCATTGAATGGACAGAAAGTATTATAAATTTTATTGGATATATTAACATTTTGTCATTGGTTTGCTTCTGATTCCTCATGACCCTGTAAGATGGAGCACTGGCCCATCAAGTGTAAACCGTTAAGACACACCGTGTTCCCTAGAGCCACCAGTGAGTTTGCACTGTCATCAACAGGTGCTTAACCATGATTCCACCAATGTGGAATCATGTGTTGTTAGGGTGTTAGGTTTCATTGAGTTAATTCTGATTCATAGCAGTATTATGTACAACAGGATGAAATACTGTCCTGTACCATCTTGGTAATTGTTTTTTTTTTTATTGGAGTCCATTCTTGTAGCAACTGTGGCCATCTATTGGGGCAGTGGTCATCTTCTTTTTTGCTGACCACCAACTTTATCAAGCATGATGTCTTTTTTCAGGGACTGTTTTTTCCTGACAACATGTCCAAGCTGTGTGAGACAAAATCTTGTTATCCTTACTTCTAAGGAGCATTCTGTCTGTACTTCTTCCGATATACATTTATTTGTTCTTTTAGCAGGCCATTATACTTTCAGTATTCAGGGCCAGTACCATAATTCACATGCATTCATTCTTTTTGGTCTCTTCATTCATGTCCAACCTTCACATGCTTGTGTTAAAACATTTAAGTACTGCTGAAGGATTTGTCAAACACTACACCGAACCCTTTACGTGCATTATCCATTAATGAACAAGACTCCGTGGGAAGTTTTTGCAAGGTTAAAAGTATGGTTCTGGGTTACACAGCTATTAAATAGTATATTACGTCTGACACTGTGAGACTATGTTAACATATAAAATGCAAGGCCCATGTTTGTGTTTTTGAAGCTAAGCAGCTCTCTGTTAGCTACAGGTTCAGATGGATGGTGTATATAGACAGCCTCACTCCCTTCCTTTCCCTTCTTTCTTTTTAAAACTGTGGCTGAGAAGAAAGTTTACAGAGGAAATTGATTTTCACCTCCAAGAATTATACACACTAGTTGCATTTCCTCAATTTCAGAGCCCTTTTCTGCCTGCTCTCTGGGTTCCCCATTTACGTTCTTTCTTCTTGCCTGCCTCTTCCTTCTGAATTTGCTTTTGGATGGATGCTGCCATTTGATTGTCCCAAGAAGTCTGTTCTTGAGTAGTCCTATTTTTCCCTACATATATCTTTCTGTTTGGCAGAAAGTTGTTCCATAAGAATCATTGATTTTCTCTGGGATAGGAAATTGCCAAGGGAAATTCTGAGATAACAGATGTACCCATCTTGTGTTTATATTTATTCAATAAATGGCAATGCTTTACATAAAGTAAGTTTTCCATGATTTTTATTCATGCTTTTCAAACTAATGAAGATAGACTTTTTAGTGTTATAGCACACCCTTTAAAAAAAAATACTATCACACCTTTCACTTTACTGTCATTGTAATCTGGCCAAGTTGCATAACCTCACGGAGTTTTTAGGAATATTGTATAATCTAAGTAAAATATTTCTTGACATATGGTTAGTACTCAACAAAGATCATTTCTTATATTAGGCGGCGTACAGGCTGCATCAACATAACTAGGATAAACCTGACCCTCCCTCTCTCAGTGAGCTGTGGTGGCATAGTGTTGTACATTAGTCGCTAACTGAAAGGTTTGCAGTCGGAAACCACCAGCCCTTCCTCGTAATGCTGATGTTTTCTCCTCCTGTTAACAGTTATTGTCTCTGAAACTTGCAGGGGCAGTTGCAGCCTGTCCTGTGAGGTCACTGTGAGTCAGCGTGGACTTGAAGGTAGTAAGAGGGAGGTTCAGCTCTCTCACAGAATGCTTTAGAGGTGAACAGTTTTGGGGTGGCAGGGCGGCTCTGTCATCCTCCATGTGGACTTTCTGTGCCAGAGGTGAGGGTTTCCCCGCTGCCACCATTTCCTAATCAGCAGCTGAGGGCACAGATATTTAGTGATTTTTAGAGTAAGCCATTTTGTTTGAGTTCCCGTCACTACAATTTAGTCATATGACTATATTTAACTAGAAAGAAGTTGGAGATATGGCATCTTCAGCTTAGCATCTGTCTTTGTGCTCAATTAAAACTTTGAGCATAGAAGAAAGCAGAACATCTTGTGGAGGACAACTGGACTTTTCCATTAATACACATTATTATTTGAGTATCATGTTGATGAGTTGTTATGTTGTGAAATATGTACTCAACATGTATCAAGGCAAACTAGTGTATGTATTTATATTTAGATCTAGATTTAGATCATTCTAGATCTAGAAATAGTATGGAAAAATGACCCATTACCCAATTCTAAAAGCCTCTACATATTATAGAGTTAGTATTGATTGAAGTGAACATTCAAACTCCCAGCTTTCAAGTCAATTCTGATTGATAGAATCCCCATAGGACAGAGTAGAACCACCCTTTTTGGTGTCAGAGAATGTAAATCTTTAGGGTTAGAAATCCAATGGCATAGCCCATTCCATAACTAGGGTTCCTTATGAATTTATTAGCAAACTGAATTACATATTCTTTTAAAAACTTTATTATATAAGTGCATCTCTGTATGTATGCACGGCCACATATTGACAAATGGAAAGACATATATACATATTTGACTTATGCCATATATGCCTTTTAAAAACTATCATATGTCTGAATATATATTCATTCAAATGGCTTTACCATTCTGGAAAACAATATTTTAAGTACATGAAACATTCTTCCAGAAATTACTCATTTCACTTAATGTGTTGAAATATACCTCATTATAAATTTATATCTAAATGTTGAATATATCCACATTACCAGGCATTAATGGTTTTTTAATCAAAATCTGTTTGATGAAAAAGTTTTCTAAAATAGTACTGAACTCCTACTCATTTTACAAAGTGCCTTTCAGAATCTGAAAAAGATTTTAAGACTACACTTACTAGCTGAGCCCTGGTGGCGCAGTGGTTGTGTGTGGGACTGCAACCCACAGGGTTGGTGGTTCAAATCCAGCAGCAGCTCTCCAGGAGCAAGGCTGGGTTTTCTACTCCCACCAGGGCAGTGATGAGGGGGAACAAAAAAAGACTAAGCTTACTGCTGTTAAGTTACTTGTGATCCAAAGTGATCTTGTGTAGACTTTTCAAGGCTGTGAACTTTTCCGAAGCAGAGAGCCTTATCTCTCTCCACTGGCATGCTGGAGGCTTAGAGCCACCAACTTTGTTGTTAGTAATGCGACACTTACCTCATAGCACCACCATGGCTCCACATGGTTAAAACAAAACTTCCTAAATATGTCAGAAATCATCAGGTGCATTTGCTTGATTATGCCCTGTTGAAAGGAAATTTGCTCAATGTGAGCAAATTATTATCATCTGTGGATTTTGTGACTTCTTTGTGCCATCCCCTTTCTTTTTAGGAATATGTCTTTCTCATGACTTCCCTTTGATTACAAAAATGAGCATTCAGTAATTCCCATTTATATTTCACTATTTATCTCATAATTGATGACTAGGAAGCAGGTTGAAGAATCTCCTTATCCAAATAGTCTCCAGGTTACTGAAGGGACAGTTGGGGGCATGGCCCAGTAGGACCAGCATTGAGGAGAGGCAGGTGAGGTGTCTACAGAATGCATGGCCCTCTGAGTGAGCCCCTTTAAAAAATGGTCATCGTATACTTCTCACTGCCCTCAGAGGAGAGTAAAGATCTGACTTTCCTGTTCTGTCCACTGTATATTTCTGGAGACATAGATATTTGTACTATTTGGTTGTCACTAATTCTTCAAGTTTTCATTCCTGGTCCTTTTCTCTCCATTTTTCAACAATAGGTCCCTATTATAGCTTTTCCTGATGCTTTACAAAATTCACACACATATTGTGTGGCCAAGGCCTAATAGATATTCCTATAGTCTTTCATAATATATTCAACTATTCATATTGACAGATTTACCCACATATCTGACATGTTTCTTTCTAAAGCATTTATAATATTGCACTGTTATCTGCTGATGTTATAGAAATAAAAACTTTATCTATTTTATCCCTCTAGTTCCCTAGGACATAAGGTTTTGTTCTTAAATCTAAGTGTTGTCATAATTTAAAAAGTTCTGTATGCAATCATAATTAAGATAATTTGTGAATTAATTCCTTGAAGTTTATTTTTGAAGGTAGATTGATTCTACAGTGACATTTACAAGAGATTTTTGATTCTTCACAATTAAAACTTCACAACTGAAATTATATTAATACCATTACCTTTCAATATGTTATACAAATATATAAATAGGAAATGTTTAATACTTAGCATGCAGCAGTTTATTTAGTATTGTGCAAGTATTTTGCATGGGCAATTTCCTTCCTTTGGTCTCTCATGAATGATCAGTGTGATGCTTCTCCTTTGACATTGTCTTCATTGACATCATTTTATGTAAATAGGATATTCATTGCCAACATGGTGGAGTTTATTGTATTAATATATTTATAAAAGATCATATGGTAAAGAGAAAATTAATTGCTGGTAGTTCTGCTTTCGATTTAAAAAAGGTACATAAGCAAAAACAAGTATTGGGATTCTTCCAGTTCAGGCATTGTTGCTGAATAGTTGTATGATATTTGAATTTCCTTTATCTACTTGTCTAATGCAATCAACAATAGTTCCCCCCATTTCACACACAAAAATGAGAGTAAAAGTAATATGAAATGAAATTAGAAAGCAACAGTGGATGCTTATAACGCTTTAAAGCTACAGAGATATTTAATTTTATTTAAAAGTCTTGATTTTATTTATGCTTGCACTTCTTTTTGTTTTTTGTTTTTTTTTTGTGGGCATCACTGCCTCTGGTGGTCGTGGGAGTTACCCAATGCCACTTCTGAGAGCTGTCGCTGCATTTGAACCGCCAAGCCCGCGGGCTGCAGTTCTGCACTCAACCACTTACACCACCGGGGCTCAGCCCATTTGATTTTATTTAGATTTGTTTTCCCTCAACTATTAAATCTTTGTTTCCTTGGTAGAAAGAAGTCTAGTTCAACAGCAAGATGTACTACTGTCTTAGCCTCGGTTTTGTGTGTGTGTGTGTGTGTGTATGTGTGTGTGTGTTTGTGTGTAGGTAGGGGAAGAGAGAGAGAAAGATATTTAGGTCGAAACTTAAAGAAAATGGTTCACATAGTAGTTAAAGCTGGCAAATTCTAAGTCTTTGCAAGTTTCAAGTCCATGGGTCGCATGTTAGACTTGGGCTTCTCCTGACTCGCTTAGCTTCTGGGGCAGGGCTGGGGGGGGGCGGGGTTGTTGAGCCCAAGATGAGTTGGACAGCTTATGGATCGAGAGATGAGTGAATTCAAAGCCACCATGTTACGATTGTGTCTGCAGAGATGTATGGGTCCAAGATTAGAAGACTAGATTGCAGGTTACTCCCAGGATTGATAAGCAATATGGCAGATTGTATGAGGGTAAAGGATTAGAGGTTGATAAGCCAGATACAATATCCAGATCCAGCAAAATGCAAGCACGCTTCTCCACAGGTCACTTCCTATAAACCTTCCTTTCAATTGATTGGGTCAGGGTCGTGATTTCACTTAAGGTGTTGCATTCTTACAACTAACTGATTGGCTACTCTTAGCAGATTCTATAATGGAGCTGATTACATTGTGTTAGATCACATCATGGGGAATTACTGGATCTTAAGTGTCAAACCACTGGAAATCCTGAATCTGTCAACTATCACAACTACCTCTAGAGCTTACGGAGCTTCTCTATTCCATATTGGGTATTTTAATGTATAAAGTTATTTCTTCAACAATGGTTAATTGAATTTATTTAAAAAAAATATAGAGTAAGCTCAAAGGTAATTTATAGTCTTATGATGGCTTTCAGTATTTTATGAACAGATTTTTAAATGATGTAGTGGGGCTGAGCCCCGGTGGCATAGTGGTTGTGCGCGGGACTGCGGCCCACTAGGATGGAGGTTCAATTCCAGCAGTGGGGCTGGGCCTCCTACTCCCACCACCGGAGAGCAGTGATGTCCCTCCCCCCCCCCACAAAAAAAAAGATACAAAAAAAATAAATGATATAGTATTAGTTCAGAAGGATTACAGATGAAAGACTACATTAAATTATTATTTTAAAAATTTTGCCTTACTGTTTTGTTGCAGTGTCAATAATACTTAACTCTTTGTTTTACTTGCACTTTGGGGTGGGTCATTATTATTTGTTGCTACTCCATATAAAAGTGGAATGAGTTGGTAATACTATTTATAGACAGAGTGATTTATAGTGGTTGTTCTCTTGTCTCTCTACACATAGAATAGAAAGCTGAAATGCCTCAGTGATGGAATCATCACCTGTGTTGTTGTCTGTTCTAGGATAAAGATGAATGTCAGAGAAGACAAATACCTTAATTTATACTTTGCACTCTCAATATGCAGCATTTCTACTCTTTTACTTTTGAAGTCATCTTTTGTATCAATGACATTTTTGAGTTTTCACAATTGAATCGTGTGATGTTACTAGCATCGTGTGGTTAGAAACCAGGCATGTTGCTAAGCATTTTATAATTTACAAGTCAGCCTTCTAGTCTCCCTAGCTCCCGATCAACCCAAATAAAGAATGATATGGTCCAAATAGATCAATAATATTGAGGTTCAGAAACTCTGCTCCAGAAATACTGAAGCATTTTGAGGTAGCTATTCGATTGTTCAAATGAATATAAATTCATAAACTTCTAAAAATATCATGGGTATCAAATTTTCCTTGGAAAATTTTATTGTTAATAAACTGTGACAGTTAAAGACTTATTAAATTGTGTTGCTTAAAAAAATTCTGTTGAAGGTAGAGACAGGTGGAACCAGTTGTAGGAATCTACATATAACTTCCTATCTGGGATTCAGGTAACAGGGAAGTGACAGGACACATAGGACAGTGTACTATATGACAAAACCATGATAATTTGTTAATTAACAAGGGCATATGAGGGAGAAGGAGTAGGGTGGGTGGGGAAATATGAGGAGCTGATACCAAGGGTTTAAGTAGAAGGAGGATGTTTTGAAAATGAGGATGGCAACAAATGTGCAAATGTGGTTGCATACAATAGATGTATGTTGATTGTGATAAGAATTGGATAAGCCCTCAATAAAATCATTAAAAAAAATTCTGTTGTTGGCAGTCAAATGCATTTACCATATTTTTCTGATCATAAGAGGCACCTGATGATAAACACACCCAGTTTTAAAGCGGGAAAATGAAAAAAAAATCTGAACCAAATAGTACCAGGGTACTAAAATGTTCTGGAGTACCACACCTTTGGACCAGAAGGCACACCCTCATTGTCCCCCAACTTTTGGGGGAACACAGTGTGCCTTATGGTCCGCAAAATGTGGTAGGGTGTAAGGACAACAAATGGCTTACACTACCTTTGGTTTTTTAATTTAGTTTTAATTTAGTTTTAATAGAGTCAGGTAAGATCTCTTGTATTTTTAATTGTTTATGGATTTATGTTTATGATTTGTACTTAGTTCCCAATTCTTGTCCAGTTCCAGGACAGAAAACGGAATGACTAACTTATTAAGATATCTGTAGAATTTAAAAAATTTAAAAATGAACCCAAAAAGATTGCTTCTAGTTATACACATACATATGTATAAAGTGTATATGTATACATGTACATATGTATAAAGTGTTTTTGTTTTAAATCTTAGTGCTTCTTCTAATAAATGTATTATTTACCTGTGTGTGGAACATCTTTAGTCTGTGAATCTTTTTAATGCTTGCTTAGTCTTTGATATAATTTAATTTCTTTATTCTAAAAATAGTCTTTTATATTTTGCTTGTAATTAGGTGTTTTAAAATTGAAAATTAAGAATCACCCTTACAGTTGACATTTGTTATGCTATTTCTTATATATGAGTCATTGTACAGAAATGACATCTTCTCTTATGCTTTCTCATGTTCTTGCTAGTTGCAGTGCAAGCTGGAAGAGATTTAGAAATTTTAATTTAATTCTTTCCCAATATTCTTTCTTAAAAGACATTCCATTTGGAATGTGACACAGCCTCTGCTATAAAGCTGTATCACAACAAATAGAAAGATAATAAGGGCTAGGGCAAGTATGTTCCAGTTATTGTGTTTGATATTAGAATTCCAATATGAATTATATACACATGTACCATACAGTTTATGCATATGTTTATGTATGTGTTGGCATATATGTACATATAAATGCTTGTGTGCATGTTGGTTTCAAGGGGGTATTTGCATTAATATGCAGTATTTTCTTTCTAAATTGTGCTGATTGCTGTAGTAAGCATTAGAAATCTAAACTAGCTATTAACAGTAGTCAAAAGCTTAGACTTGACTAAAGACTAAGGTATAGTGTCCTGACTAATAAAGCTCTCCAAAGTTTTGTCCCCATTTGTCTTTCATACCTTTATATTCTGATTGCTTTTATCACATGCATTCTTAACCTATTTCTTCTTCCATTGTAGCATGCTTCTTCCCAAACATGATCATATTGCTATCTTTTAACTATCACAGTACAGGTGATCCTACTTTTTTCCTGAATTTTGACAGCATAATTTTCTATATCTCTTCTTTGAAACATGAATACTTTCCCTAATAATTGTCATTACCTATGTGAACCTAGCTTGCATATAAGATCTTGTGTTTTTTTTACTTCATAAACTCAGAACATAATCCTCATACTTTCATAGTTACAAAATAATGATTAATTTCAAAATATAAGAATTTGATAAGGCATTGCATTCATGTGCTCAGTAATCTGACATTGTATTCAGTATTAGTATGCAATATTCATTACTTCATGTGATTAATATTTTCTAGGTGCTTATCATATCCCCTACTATGTCCTAGACATATATCAATGAAAAAAATAGACAAAATCTATATTTTCTTAAGACTTAATTCTTTAGGTGAAGTATAAAATTCATAGTAAAATTAAGTAAATGTATACACAAAAGTCGCTTGCTTTACAGTAGTAAAAAGGAATTCTAAGTATTCCATCTTAAAATGCCAGGTTTTAGGCAGAAGAATAAAAGGGGCTATCATCTATTTAGAATGGGTGAAGAGAATCAAATACGATGCTCTTACTAGCATTAATATGCACTTAATCTTACAAGATGAAAACTTAATTCAAGAAATTACACAAACCAAGTGGGTTTCAACCATTGGTATGTGTGTATGTATGCGTGTGTGTGTGTGTATTACCCAGTTGTGTTAAGCACACACGACAGTATATTAAAGAACACCTGGAAGGAGCGCTGGTGGTATAGTAAGCATTGTGGTATGGTGAGAATTGAACTGTCAACTGCAGTCAGTGGTTGAAACACACCTGCTGTTTCTTGGGAGAAAAGATGAGGCTGTTTGCTCCTATTCAGATTTAAAGTCTTCGAAACACAAAGAGACAGTACTACCCATCCTACTCGTTCTCCATGAGTCCGAATCAACTTGTTGGTGAGGTAGTGGTAAGATATTAGAAAGACTAACCTGGCTTAAGAGATTGTACTGCTTATTCTCATAGTAAAGAAGAATAGCAAGGAAGAACTCATTAGAAGACATTTGGGTTAATTTGGCCAACAGTGTGCATTCTTTTAAGGCAGTACTTATTTTTAACTAATCTTTTGAAAGAAGGATAGTGTACCATCTTTGTTTTTTCTTTTTTTCCCCGTGGATAATCATGATTGACATTTTCTTGCGTTGCACTATCGGTGTCAAACTGGCAGCCCATGCTATTTTCTTCATAACAAATTTTTAAATTTTTGTTTCATTTCAGAGCACCATGGGTCACAAAAAATTACGTGGGGGTCACATACGGCCCGCAGGCTGCCAGTTTGACAAAGCTGCATTATATAAGGAGTTTTAAGGGCACATGAGAAGTGGTATTTGCCACTTTTTTTTTCATGTGGGATAGTAATTACCTGATAGACCTAAGAGAATTTCTCCTATCTCCCAAACGCCCTTCAATTAGTCTCTCTTCTCTCCTCCTCCTTTCCTTTCTTCCCTTCTCACCATTTCTTTCTTCTCCCCCCATTTTTTTAAAAGTCATTTTATTGGGGACTCACACATCATTTTTCATAATGCATAAATATATAGTGCCAAGCACCTTTGCATGCCTGCTGCCATCATCTTTCTCCGAACATCTGCTTTTCCACTTGAGTCCTTGACATCATCTTCTCATCTTTTACCCTCTGTCCTTGCTCCTCCCCCCCCCCACGAACTCACAATACTTTATAAATTATTATTGTTTTGTCATATCTTACAGTGCCCGATGTCTCCCCTCGCCCACTCCTCCAATGTTTGTCCTCCCGGTAGGAGGTTATGTGTAGATCTTTGTAGTTGGCTCCCCCTCTCTACCCCGCCTTCCCTCCACCCATCCAGTAGCCCCACTCTTACTACTGGCCCCAAGGGGTTCATCTGTCCTGGGCTCCCTGTATTTCCATTTCCCATCTCTACCAGTGTACCTCCTCCTGTCCAGCTGGATTTGTAAGGTAGAATTGGGACCATGATAGTTGGGGGGAGGAAGACTTCAGGAACTAGAGGAAAGTCGTGTACTTCATTGCCACCTCTCTGCACCTTGACTGACCTGTCTCCTCCCCAGGACTCCCCTGGGAAGAGGGGAGAGGAAGGGGGGCATGGACAGGCTCAGGGATGGGGGGAACAACAAGTGGTCCAGAATTGGTGGGGAGGAGGGTGTGGGAGACCTGGTAAGGCTTAAATAAGAGCAATGTAACAGAGAGGAAGCACTGAAACTCAAATAAAGGTCGAACATGATGGTGGGACAGGAGGAAGGCAGCAGGAACTAGAAGAAAGAACTAGAAGACAAAAGGCATTTGCAGAGGTCTAAACACAGACATGTACATATGTAAACATAAACATATATTATAAAGAGGGAATAAATCTGGGTACATGTATTGATAGGTTTAGTACTAAGGTAGAATCTGGATCTTGGTCCCCCACCCAGATACTCCCTCAATGCAAGAACACTTCGTTCTATGAATCTGGTATTCAATGATGATCACTGGTCCAATGCAATCCCTGAAGTTAAATAGATCCATAAGCACATGTGGTGCCCAGCTCTCAAAGGATATGTAGTCTCGAGTCTCAAAGCCTGCAGATAAACAAAAAGCCATCTAGCTGAGAAGCATCCAAGCCCACATGGAAGAAGTGGCCATGAGGTGTCAAAAGGACCAGGCCTCAGGCATCAAACAGGAAAAAAAAAATCATATCACTGTATGCACTCCCTCCTGAGAGGATCACTAAGGACCCGTGGGGGAATGAGCAAGAGTAGTGAAGATAGCTGGTACCCGGCTATCAAAAGATACAACATCCGAGAACTTAAAAGCTTGAGGGTGAACAAACAGTTCTATGGCCCAGGAACAACAAAGCCCACCATAGAAGAAGAATATTAGCCTGTGCAACCGTGAGGTGTGGAAAGAACCCGCTATCAGGCATCAAAGAACAAAAATCATATCATTACGTGCCCACCTCCCAACATAAGCGCTGAAGACAAAGGGAGCAGACGCAGACAGAAAGGAGGAATCCGGTGGCTCCAGCTACCGAACGATAAAGTAGCTGGGATCTTAAAGGCTTGACGATGAACTAGTGACCATCAGCCCAGAAGTAGCAAAGCCCACACGGACGCAACACACTAGCCTGTGTGATCACCGGCGGGGGGGAGGGGGAGGGGGGCGGCGCTGAAGGGATCAGATATCAATCATCAAAGAACAAAAATCACATCACTACAAATGAGGGCGCGAGCAGAGTGGGGACCCAAAGCCCACTTGCGGGTAATTGTACCATCTTTGTTATGGCTGAAACATATGTGCATTCCAGCAGCACTTCAGATCTACAGTCGTCATGTTCCTGCCCTTAGATGAAGCACTTTCACAATTCTCAAAAGTTTTTAAATGTTCTCTCCCTAATTGCTGAAGAGGCTACAGGTAAAGAGAAAGTTTCTATCCTTTTGTATTATAATAAAAATGACTTTAGTGAAGGGATTTTGATCCTTGAGAGGGACCAAGAAATATCACTTTATCTTTCTTTTCTTTTAATTCGCCTTTTTAGAAGCAAGACATTCTCAGTTGCTAGGGAGCACGAAGTTCAGAAACCTAAAGAACACTTAATAAAGAAACAAAACCCACAGACAGATTTTACCATATTGCAGAATTCAGCTAAAATTAAGTGAAATTGATTTTGTGGGTATCTAAAACTGTTGAGGTAACTGTGAATCTCCTTTCCTGCTTGTATTATTATTGAAGATATATGGATTTACTCCCGTTAGCCAAAAAAGACAGTGAAATTAAAATGATGATGGGAGATGAAATGTACTATTTTTTTAATCCTTTATTTCTTATTATGTGGTGGAATTATATTTATTCACCCAATTCATCTATTTTTTAATATAATACATTCACATCAATTTTGATATTTTAGCTATTTTTTTTAGGTCTAGACTTTATTCCCAGAACCTCTAACAATTGTTAAGATGATAATGGGAGTCCTTGAGCTAAATTGCATTATTTCTTAAAATCTAGCAGAAAATGCACATTTCTTATAGTTAAACTCAGATTTCATATTCTTTAGAAATTAATGACTAATGAAATGAGATTTATAAAAATAATTAGTGACTAGAGCCCCAGTGGTCTAGTGAGCTACCCATTGAGCTGCTAACCAGAGTTCAGTAGTTCAAAGCTAACAGCCACTACTGCAGCCAAAAATTGCGATTGCACACTCCCATAAAGATTTAAAGCCTTGGGCTGAACCCCGGTGGCATAGTGATTGTGCGCGGGATTGCGACCCACTGGGATGGAGGTTCCATTCCAGCTCCACGGAGCAAAGGTGGGCCTCCTACTCCCACCACCTGAGGGCAATGATGCCAATAAAAAGCAAAACAAAACAAAACAAAACAAACATAACAAAACAAACACACAAAAAAGATTAAAAGCCTTGGGTACCCCAAAAGGGTATTTTTGTTCTGGCTTGTAGTGTCACTATGAGTTGGAATAGACTTGATGACAGTGAATTAATTTTGTTTTCAATTCACAAATATTGTTTAGTTGATAGCACCTTTTAAAAAAGTTTTTATTAGCCTTTTTAATTTTAGGAACAGGACTCATTAAAAATGAGAATTTATATAGGACCACTAAAAATTAAAGATTACAAACTTAAGAAAATCCAATAAAAGTTTGAGTTTCAGCCAGAACTCAAGACCGTTAGAACATATATTGGGTAGTGGGAGGATGGACTGGTTAAAGCCAAGGCAAACTCCTATTTTTGTTAGCTCTTAAAGCAACTGGACCTTAACACTCTCCATTATGTACTATTCACTACTGACAGGTCTGAAGTCAGATTAATTCTGTGGATGGAATTATTTACATTTTTCTACAGTGTAATGCTTTATTCTATGTTGTAATCCTCAAAGCAGCCTGTAGGTAGCATCAAGATCAACAGAAAAAAGATTAAAGTTGTCAATAGTTATTTTCTTGCTTTCTTCCACGATCAAGGCAGAAGGAAGCAGTAGACAGGAGATCAAAGATACAATACATTGGGTAAGTTCACTGCATAAGACTGCTTTAAAGTGTCCAAAAGCAAGGATGTTACTTTGTGGCCTCTAGTATGTCTGACTTATGCCATGGTTTTTAAATTGCTTCATATGCACGTCAATTTTGGACATTGAATAAGGACATTGAATGCATTATGGTGCTGGTGAAAAATCTTGAAATTTCAATGGCTTGCTGAAAGAGTCAACAAATCTGAGTTGGAAGAAGTACAGGCAGACTGCACCTTAAAAGGAACTATTGAAGGAAGTTAAGAGGGAGAATCAAAAATAGATTTTGGGCTAGGGCATGGCATGCCATCAGAGTCAACCAGAAACTACTCCTAAAGGTCGACAGACAGACCTTGAAGTGCTTAATGGGCTTTTTTTTTGTCCTTGTTGTTGTTGTTGTTGTTACTTTCTTTTGCTCCATCTTGTTTTTGTGCATATTATTATCTCTGCAGGTCTATCTAGATAAGTTAGGGTAGTTAGACAATCTGGAGGAGAAAACAGGATTGAACATTGTGGGGGGACATGGGAACTGGGGAGGTAGGAGAAAGGAAGTAATGTTAACAAACCCAGAGACAAGGGAACAACAAGTGATCGAAAATCAGTGGTGAGAAGGGTGTAAGAAGCCTGCTAAGGCTTGCTCAAGGGCATTACAACTGAGATTAATTACTGAAATCCAAATGAAGGCTGAGCCCAATAGTGTGACCAGAGGCAAGTAAAAAGAAATAGAGGAAAGAACTAGGAGTCAAAGGACATTTATAGAGGTCTAATGAATGCATCCACATATATAAATATATATATGACTTTGAGGAAATCTGAGTGCATATATTTACAGTATTAAGATAGCAGATGAACATTGGGCTTTCACTCAAGTACTTTCTCAGTGCAAGGACACTTTGTTCTATTAAACTGGCATTCCATGATGCTCACCTTTCTAACACAATCACTAAAGACAGATGGGTGCATAAGCAAATGTGGTGAAGAAAGCTGATGGTGCCTGGCTATGAAAAGATATAGCCTTTGGGATCTTAAAGGCTTGAACATAAACAAGTAGCAAGCTAGCTGAGAAGCAGCGAAACCCACATGGAAGAAGCTCACCAGTCTGTGTGATCACAAGGGTTCGAAAGGATCAGGTATTAGACATCAAAGACAAGAAAAGTCATACCATTGTGAATGGGGCTATGTGTGTATGGCATGGTGACCCAAACCCATCTTTAGACAACTTTTTATTCTTTTGCAGAGGGGTCGCTTGGAGGAGACAAACCAGTCAAGGAGCAGTGAATTGAGGAAACATACACCTTTTCTCTAGTTTTTAAATGTTTCCTCCCTGCCATTATCCTGACCCTAATTCTACTTTACAAACCTGGCTAGATCAGAGGACGTACACAGGTACACATAAGAGCTGGAAACACAGGGAATCCAAGACACGATCTCTCCAGGACCAGTGATGACAGTGGCAAAACTGGAATAGTGGAGGGAAAGGTGGGGTAGAAAAGGAGAATCAATTCCAAGGATGTACATATAACCCTCTCCCTGGGGGATGGACAGCAGAAAAGTGGGTGGAGGGAGATGTTGGACAGTGGAAGACATGACAGAATAGTGATAATTAATAAATTATCAAGGATTCCTGAGGGAGGTGGGAAGGAAAGGGAGGGGGAAAATGAAGCGCTGATACCAAGGGCTCAAGTGGAAAGCAAATGTTTTGAGAATGATGAGGGCAACAAATATGCTTGATGTAATGGTCGGACATATGGATTGCAATAAGAGAGGAGCCCCCAATAAAATGATTTTTAAAAAGATGAAAGAAAGATTGTGAAACTTTTTCTCATATACTTTAGACATGTTCTAAAACAGATCAGTCCCTAGGGGACCTCATGCTTGCTACAGTGGAGGGGTAATGAAGAGGAGGAAGACCCCCAATGAGAGGGGCTGGCACATGGGCTGAGACTGGTCTCTAAGATAGTGCAGTGGGGAAGGTGGCCCTGGACTCGGCTGTGCTTCACTCTGCTGTGCACAGGGGTCTGTGAGTCAGACAAACTCCACGAAAACTAACAGCACAAGACCAAAACTAAAAGCACAACTCGCTTTGCCTTATAATTGCTATTTCTTGAATTTACTTCATGCATTTTATTAGTTTTTTATTGCAACCATGACAAATTTCCATCCATGTAACGAAAACAAAACAAAACAACATACATTTCTGTTCTTCCAGTTCTGTACATCAGAAGCCTTTATTTGTGCATCTTTTATTGACAATCCAGGAAAGTCGCCTCATTCTAAGTTAGGTCTGTTGTTTAGTACCCTTAATTCCATCAACAGTATCAGTTCAATTTACCTTTTCAAAACAAGATATTTGTAGATTTAGGGGTTTCATTGTGTATATCTTTAGGGAAATCATTTTGCTCGTCCCCAACTGTGTTTGAATAATGGATTAAGTCTACTAATCACCTACCTTTCTTGACCATCTGAATTGCTGTGAAAATCTCCCTGCATCTCACAAACTGCAAATAAGGAGATTCAGGGAGCAGCGTGGCTTCTCAGGCTCACGATGGAAACACACTTTGTGAACCCTGCCCCCTTCTGCTGTGGGCCTGCTTTCCTCTTTCCTGGTGCGAAATGGCCTCAAACTTCTACTCTGAACATTTGTTCCCGATCCTGGTATTCTTCTTGGTCGTTAATGAGATCTTCAGGCGCCCTGGAGGATAAACGTTGTACTGTTAACTGCAAGGAACATGGCTCAAATAAATCTGCTGATTTGGAGAAAAATGAGATTCTCTGCCTTTTCAAGTATTAGAAGTTTCAGAAACCCTAGATAGAATTGCTCTGGGTTTGAGTTAACTCAATCACCCAGGGTGTTTTTTTGTTGTTGTTGTTAGTTTATTAAGCAGTTATGTGAATGAGTAGGGTCGCTTTCTAGATGTGACTTTTAAAATATATATTATAAAGGTCTAAATATATTCTAAATATATATTCATGGATTTTTGTCTCCTAGAGTGTCAAGTCCAAAGCCAGTGCTGTAGAGCTGATTTTGACCCACAGTGACCCCATGGCACAGAGTAAAACTAGCTGCACCTGTGGGTTTCTGAGTCGGTGATTTTTTATGAGAATGGAAAGCTTCATCTTTCTCTGTAGAGTAGCTATAGTTTCAAACTACTGCGCTTGTGGTTGGCAGCCTAGTGCATAGTCCCCCAAGGCTGCTTGAGATTTAGTAATCCACCAGTTCCCCTAGATCCTGCGAATGAGTGATGAAAACTGTCGCCATCCTAGTAAAAGTTGATCTGTGAATGTATATTGAAAGAACATTTAAGTCTGCTACTTAAGATTGTAAGAAGGAAAGTATAAGCAAAAGTATCCTTTCCTCCTGTAAAGATGTGCTAAGGGTTGCAGGGAGAAGACTTGAACTGCAGACAACTGAAGACCTCCCATGATGTGAAGAGGGAAAATATTCTCTCATGAAGTCTTTTCTGTATGCTGCATTCCTTCTCCTATCGGAGGGAAGGCAGCCAATGACACATAGCATGTGAGCGGCTTGATACATGATCTGAAATGGAGACCTGTGTTATGAAAGTTGATGAAAACAAACTTAAGGTTGTATCTAAAATAGGTCAGTAATAAACTAGTATATTATGGAAATATTATAGCTTATTTTAGTGGTAGTTAGAAATATATCTGAAGAATATAGATTATGTTCTTTAATCTTAAAAATGGATGTGGAGCTTTTTATTCTGAAAATTGTTTACTGAGAAAATATCTCAGGAATCTTTTGAAAACCTTTTCAATGTCTCTCACCATAATAATTATATATTTTTAAAAAATTAATTTTAAAAATTGATTACTTTGGAGTTAATACTTACAGCATTCCATAGTTCAATCACATCAAGCACTAGAGTACAATTGCTACCACAACGAGTTTCCAAGCATTCTGTTCCTTCCTGGACTCCTCGACATCATCTGCCACTTACCCCATACCCTACTGTACCCCATCCTGAAACCCATTATTCTACTGCTTTCTCTATAGGTTCATCAGTCTTGGGTTTCATACACTGAGACACAGAAAAGCATACAACACAACTTAAAGAGGGTGACCCCCTCAGTGACATAACACCTCTGAGATAAACCCTAATATGACCAAAGAAAAACAAAACATAAATACAGGACATGTAGAAAACCAGGTAAGATCCAGTGTGCACTGGAAGGAGGACCAGCTGACAAGGTCAAGTACCTTTGAGTCAATCCTGACTCCTAGGGACCCAATATGTTAGGGTAGAATGATCCCTGTGGATTTCTGCAAGTGTGACTTTTTTTTAAATGTAACTTTACAGGAGTAGAAAGCCTCATCTTTCTCCCATGTAGCAGCTGGTGGTTTCAAACTGCTAACCTTGTGCCTAGATTCCCAACTCACAACCACTATGGCACCAAACTTCTTTATTTGCCTGACATGTGACACATGAGGCTCTCGTAAATAATTTCATGGATGCGTATCCTAGGTTAATCTCAACCAGTAACAAAGTACACTGTTGTGCTTATACACAGGATGGCTAGCTATATAGACAGACAAAATAGTAAATTTTACAAAGCATAGCCATATTTCACACCAGTCAGTTTTGCTGCAAACCTAAATATATACTGGATCGTAAGAGTTGAATGAAAATACTATGACTTGGGTTAGGCATGCCGTAGTCCTCAAAGTGATGCCTTTGCTTTATAACATCTTTAAAGAAGTCTTTAAATGCAATACAGCATGTCCTGCCAGAAGATGAGCTCTGGTGGGATATTAGGTTACATAATTCAACTGCTAACTGCAATGCGAGCAGTTCCAATTCACTAGTTGCTTCTTGGAAGAAAAATGACGCTTTCTACTCCCATAAAGAACCAGTCTCAGAAATCCACATGGACAGTTCCATCCTGTTCAACAGGTCATTTTGAGCCAGAGTGAATGTGATGGCAGTGAGTTTATGTTGAGTGACTACCCGAAGAACACATCTTTATTGGAAGAAGTACAGCCAGCACGCTCCTTAGAACTGAAGAGGAATAGACAACATGTTATGTATTTTGGACATGAGTGCCATAGTAAGAGAGACAGTTCCTCAGCAAGACAGATGGAAAGTTTCAAGTGACTCAAGCCTGGAGTTGTGAGGCTGTAGCAGGGCATGCCAGGCTTGTGTTCTGTTGTACAGATGGTTGCTATGAGCCAGGACTGACTGAGCTGTGCCAAGCAGCAATAACAACATGCAATCCAAGTAATGTATTTTCAATCAAACAGTTGGACTGAAACCCCACAAAGTCAAAGAAGTTCAAGTCAATATGGGCAGATCTTGATCATTGACATAAGTGTGGACTGTACCGATCATTTAAATGTTTCAGGAGTAACTTTGATTTAAGTCCTCTCAAATTTTAAATTTCTCATTAATTGAATAAATAACCTGGGAACTTCATTTAAAATGAGCACCCTTTGCTATAGGAAAATAATAGATATATGTGTGTCCATCTGAAGCCATTTTGTACGGTCTGCATCTATGTTCAAAGGCACTCAGGCAGTGAAACTTGTTGGTAGGTATAGCGGAATCTGGAGTTGAGACTGAAGAAAAGCTGGGCGGAACTGACTTCTGTAGGTGTCTTGATTCACTTCTTGAAAGATGGTAAAACCCTGCTAAGTCCTGCCTCTCAAAGATGGTTTAGTCGTGTATGTGCATCCCATCTGTTGGATGCAGAAGGGATTTCCTTCTCAGCTCCTCCCCTCAGCCACAAGCACAGCAACTGCTTTTTTTAATGTCTCTCCTCTTCCCGTCTCCTCCTCCCCCTTTTTATTTCTTCCTTTCCTGCTGGGCCTGTGCAGACTCAGTAATGCAGATGTAGTTATGCTCCTCTGGGGAAACACTCCTACTGGAGACACAGCGATGAGCTTGGACTTTAGTTGAGGTTTTCATGAGCTATTTAACTTATTGTCAATATTGCTTTACTTAGTAATTAGAGAAAATAAGTACACTCTTAAAGTTTTAATTAATGCTTTAAAGAAGTCTTTCGTGACCTCCCACTCCTGTGTCTGTCATCTGTCTTTGAAGATCTGTACGTTACCAAAAGAATCTTAGCAGCAATATCATTCTTTCTATCTCACATGTAGACACACACATACACTCATATTTTATAAGCTTCAGTAACCTCAGTGGTTGGAGAGAAGAAACACAGTGGGAATCTCCTTGAATGCATATACTCTGTTGAATTTTTTTTTCTGCTGTTTTTGGTTTGCCTCCTTGAATGCATACTCTGTTGCATTTTTTCCTGCTATTCTTTGTTTACGATTTGACCCATGACTTAAATTTTTTCCTGTTACGGTATATACTCAAGTATTTGTAGTTTTTAAAGCACATTTTAATACAGTTTTTGAGATAAAATTAGGTGCCTTGGCTGATATTTGGGTCAACTTATACTCGATCTAAAATTCCTTTTATTTAAAATTCATGGCAATTATTACCAAATTTTGAGATGTGAATATGACTTCAATAGACATATACACACCAACCATGTGATACAAGTTGTTTTTCAACCTGATAACCTGATGTACTACTTTCGGAACTGACGTTTTTAGAGTGAATTTTTACTAATATGTATATTTCCTTGGCTTCCCCGCCCCTGCCCCCTCCCACACCTCACCCATCAAGCTCCAAAAATATCAAGGTTAAGAGAGTGGGTCTTTTAAAATTTTTTTGTACTTTTTCCCCCAATAATTGTATTGGGGACTCTTATAGCTCTTATAACATTTGATACCTTCTTTGTATCATGCACATTTGTACACGTCGCCATCTTAATTTCGAAATATTTTCTAATTGAGCCCTTGGAATAAGCCCCTCTTTCCCCTTCCTTTTTTAAAATAATTATTCCATTGTGGGCCCGTACAACTCCCATCACGATCAACACACACATCAATTGTATGCCACATTTGCACACTTGTTGCCATCATCAATATCCCTTGATGATCAATACCCCCGAAACATCCTCCCTCCACTTAGGCCCCCAGTACCAGCTCCCCATATTTCCCTTCTCCTCCCTCCCCCACTCCTTCCCCTATGAACCCTTAATAATTTACACATTGTTATTACTTTTTCATATCGTACTCAGTCTGCTGTGTCCCTTCAACCAGTTCCTCGCTGTCCATATTCCAGCGAGATCACGTGTAGATCCCTGCAATTGGTTACCCTCTTCCACTCCACCCTCCCTCCACCCTCCTGGTATCACCATACCCACCACTGGTCCCAAAGGAATCATCTGCCCTGAATTCCCCATATCTCTGACTCCAGTGTATATCTGCTGGTCTAGCTGGGTTTGCAAGGTACAACTGGGATCATGATAGTGGATGGGAGGAAAAAATTCATCCGATAGTTTTTTTTTTTTTTAGAAAAAATATTCTTTTGGGAACTTGTGAGCCAAATAAGCAGTTGTTATTCTTATCCCCATCACACAGATTTATGAGAAATACAAGGATTCATATACTGTGGAACCAAATAACGCACGCCAGCTGGTGGAAATTGCCGCAAGGGATATTGAAAAGCTGCTGAGCAACAGATCGAAAGCCCTGGTGGTGAGTTTTTCTTGGATATGCCCACTTTGTTATTTCTATTACTGATCTATTAGTTCTCATTCTTGATTTGGAGGCCTTCTTGGACATGCTTTCTGTAGCTTGATAACCGTTTTAATCTGCTATGTTCATAAAAGAAAATATGTGGTTTCCTTGTGAACCGAAAATAACCAATTTCTATATAATTGTTTAGGTATTTTTCATCAGGCAATTGAATACATAGTAAAATTAATGTAAGAGATTAATGTAGACATTTGAAAGTTATATTGCATAACAGAAAGATCATGCTTAAGTCTGCCACTCAACATAAAAATTCAGAGTATCATCCCTACATTTGAAGACGCTTGTGTAGTAAGGATTTCCCTATCCCATTACTTTACCTCTAAGTCAGAGATGCCTGATATATTTTTAATTTGATTAATTTATCCTTTGCTTGTGAAAAATTATACTTCAAATATTTATTTTGTTTGTCAGTATAGTTTGTTCTAGCTCTATTTTTAAGTCAATATTATGTTTCTGTGATTTATCACATCATGGTGCTTCATTTGAAATACCTTTTGTCCATAGGATTAAGTATTTATGAGAATACATTTCTTGTTTATTTCTTCATTTTAAAATATTGTAAGTGAATATTTCTATTTTTTTCTAGAGGGATGAATTGTGAATTCTTTTTTCTACATGACTAGTGCTTCTGAATTCTTTGGAACAAATTGATTTGGTACACATGCATATAACTTTATATAGGATGAAATATTTGGTAGTAGCATTGTTAAAAAACAAGCTGCTGGGCTGAGCCCTGGTGGCGTAAATGGTTGAGTGCAGGACTGCGGCCCACGGGTTTGGCGGTTCAAATCCAGCGGCAGCTCTCCAGGAGCAAGACTGGGTAGCTCCCACGACCACCAGAGGACAGTGATGCCCAAAATACAAAACAAAAAAAACACACAAAAAACAAAGCCGCCATTGTGGATTTTTAGCAATTAAAAAAAAAACACTACGAACTTAGTCTTCTAATAGCAATATATCAGTGTTTTTTTGGTGGGGGGGCATCACTGCCCTCTAGTGGGAGTGGGAGGCCCAGCCTTGCTCCTAGAGAGCTGCTCCTGAATTTAACCACCAAGCCAGTGGGTCGCAGTCCCGCACTCAACCATTACACCACTGGGGCTCAGCCCTATATATTCCTACCAACATGTGGTGATGTCAGATTTCTTCCTTATATGTAATCAATTACTTTAAAATAGATAATTTTCCTTATTTGTAATGAGGAAGACATATAGTCCCTATACTCAATTTCTGTGAAATCTGTTTGTATCATTTGCTCATTTTAATTTCAGAGTTGATTTATAGATTACATATTAATGACTTCAACCCCCCCCCCCCAAAAACAAAACAAAACAAAACAAAACTAAACAAACCCAATCCACTGTCATCCAGTTGATTCCAATTCACAGTGCGTTTTGGAAGCCCTCTGGAGGGTTTCTGAGGCTGGCAGTGCTTATGTTAACTGAGCTCAATCCCAAAGTCGCAGCCGCTGAGTTGATTCCAACCCACAGTGATTCTAAAGGAGGGAGTAAGATTGCCCCTGTGCACTTTAGAAACTGGTCAGTTTTCACAGGAGTAGAAAGCCTCATCTTTCTCCCATGGAGCAAGTAATAGTTTCAAACTCTTGACCTTGTGGTTAGCCACTCAGGGCTTTTCATAAGGTTAACATACTGCATTATTGATACAGACAGGGCTTTCTAGTTTGTGACGTATCTGTTCCAGGCTTTCTGATCTATACTGATTAAGTAAGGCCTTCTTGTTAATGATTAATATTGGGAAGTGTACTTTGTTTTAGAAACTATTACTTACCTCAAGGTTATAAACATTTTTACATAGTGTATTCCAACCTATGAGGCTTTCTGCTCATGTAAATATAGACGGCCTCAGAAATCCTTGAAAAGGGGTCAGAATCTATTCACTGGAGATGGGTTTGGTTATTCGTAACAGAAATAGCCCTGCAGTTGCGAAGTGGTAAAAGTGTAAGCATTGGCATATCAGACTATCAATGGGAGAAGAATGAGGCAATTTGCTTGATCAAGATTTACAGTTAGGGAAATCTTATGGGTCAGTTATTAAGTAGGAATTAACTTGACATCACAAGGCATTCTTTTTCATTCATAAAGGTTTTGTCTTGCAATTTAAGTATTAATCCACCTGTTACTAATATCACTATATTGTTAAAACAATTGCGATATAAATGAACTCATTTCTTTCTTTCTTATCATTTTATTGTCATACAACTCCTATCCTGATCAGTAATTAACTCTTTTTCTAATCAGTTTAACAGAGTTGTTTTTATTGAATAGTTCACCAATTCCCAGTAAAATCCAAACTAGATATTTCCCACAATAATCTTCTTTTTCAAAAGGATCTTGAAAGAGTTACAGTCTTGGAAACCTACAGGGACAGTTCTGTAGGGTCAGTATGGTTTGGAATTAACCTGAGGGCAGTGTGTGAGTGTGTGTGTTTCACACCCTGTTTTCAGAGTCCTGCCCAATCATTTGGTGAGAGGTCCTGAGACACGCTTTGAGTGGCCACATTTAAGCAGTTTCACTTTACTACACAACATTGTATTGATTCAGAGCATGAGTGGACAAATGGCTGTGCTTATGATATTAGTCTGTTTCTACACATGACCTTTCTACTTAGCAAATTACAAATAAAGGAATTATGTATAAAATTACTCATAAAACTATCTTTTGTTGGATAAAATTCTGGGATGCAAGTTTAATTCCCCCTTTTCTATATATCTCAGTACTGCTGTGGACATTTCCCTTCAGGGAAAATCTTATTGTTGACTGCACAATTATAGTGAACATTTTTAGCTTAGTGTATTTTATGTATATCATAAAGCATTTCCTTGAATCAACTTCAATTCTTAGTAATCTCATCGAGGTTGCAGTAGAGTGGTTCTTCATGGATTTTTCCATCCTCGTTCGTTGGGTTTCTTGGAAGTAGATGGTCGGGCATTTCTTAAGAGCTGCCGGTGAGTGAAGTCAGCCTTCTAGCAAGTCAGTATGCTGACTGGTTGCCTAACTTGAGCCTTCCATGTATCTCTTGGCTCTTAGACTGCTTCCTTCTTTGTTAGACTAAGACCTACACATTTTCATAGATTATGTTGTTTTCAGCATCCAGAGTCTGCATGTAGTATAGCAGGAATATTTAGAATGCCATCTCACTAGAAGTTAAAATACACACATATAGAATGCATATCGTGTATGGTTTTTGACATGCGTTTATTGGCAACCTTTCCTTATTATCAGTGTAAAGCATTAATTCTCCAATAAAGGGGATATGAATACAACTAAACATCATTTAAAGATTGAAAATATGTTTGAAATATTATTTTATGAATAAAAATAGGGTTCTTTTACTTGAGTATATTAAGTATTGGCTATCTTGATGGCAGTTGAAACTAATGCCATTTGTATCCATTTCATTGCTTATGTTTTTCCTCTGTGTGATTGAAGTGGGTAATCTGGACTTGAAAGAGCCCCGAGAAATCTTATATACTAAGGCAGGATGTCTCATGCTTGAGTTGGATTAAAATAAGAGCTTATTGAAGCTTTCCTTTTTATTCGAATGGAATCTCAAGACACCTATTGTGTTATTTGAATCCTGTAGGGAATCAGTTACTATCTTAAGTGTGTGGTGACTGAATACTGAAGACATAATTACTGATTAAAGGTATAATTCATTAGTGTGTCAAAGAGAGAGATAACATGCTTGCTTTCAAACTAAATTATTTATTTTGCATCTTTGATTTCATAAAGCTAGAAAACAGTATTTAGAAGAAAAATATTTTGAAGCTAATTGAAAAACAGGTGTTACCTTGTACTATAAGTAAGATGGCATTGCTAATTAATTTTAATTGTAGGCCTATATTTAAGAAGACATAAATTAAGCTTGAAATTATCTGGGTGGAAAATCAATGTAATTCTATAAGTAAATTTACTGGAAAAGAGAATGCAAATCTGAGGTGGGTGATGTTTTTAATTCAAAGACCAGGTGTGGAGTCCAGGGGAAGCTCAAGGTCTGCAGAGGGAACCCCACTGGCTCATCTGAGAAAAAACCATGAGGCTGCCCACTCCTACAGAGTTGAAGTCTTGGAAATCCAAAAAGGCAGGTTTACTATGTCCTACAGGGAAGCTGTGAGTTGAGATGCACTCAGTGGCCATCAGTTAGGGAGTGCAGACACTAGTCTTTGAGTGCCAAGGACATGAAGAATTCAAGCTCAGATGTGCCTGACTTAAGATCTCTGTTCTTTCCCATTGAATAATGATATCTGTTGGCTTCAAGAAATATGTGATCATAGCAATAAATTATGAAATAGTAGTGAGTTTTAATTACTCTTCAACCTGATTAAGAAATTGATATTGCAGCGAATTGACTGTTTTGAATTCTACAAATTTTCAGTGAACTGTGTAGCAATTCACTATTTAAAAATCAGATAAATTATATTGAAGAAATTGAAATTTTTATTTTATTTTGAGTATTCTTGGCACGTTTATTACTCATTTGTATCAAGGTTATCAATAACATATTTGAAAATATTCAAGCCTACAAAAAGAACCTCTGGTGGCACTGTGGGTGAGATATTAGGATGCTAAACCCAAGGTCCAACGTATGCAACAAATTAGCCCCAGAATCCGGAGTTTTATCCCCAAATCTTTTTAGCTGTTTTTACACACACACACACACACACACACACACACATACACACACCCATACACAACCACACACAATGTGTCACCTTCAAAATACTCTCTATTGCATTTAATTGCATTTATCAAATATGCAATTTCATTCTTGGAAACGTTTTTCAAACTCATCTGTTTGGATGACTGATTGCCTAGTTTTTTCCTTCACTTCTCCTTCAAATCACTTACCTTTCATGTCCCTCTGCATTCATGGAAACAAAAAGAGTCACACAGAACGAGGTAAGGTGTGAGGGGCAAGAGAGGCATGCTGTGTTTTGCCCCAGACTGGCACACCAAGATGGCTGTGTGAGCAGGCCTTGTTGTGGTGGCAAAACCAGTTTCCTGTATGTCACAAATCAGGTCTTTTTTGTTACACACTGTTATGCAATCTTTTTAAAACCTCTGAATAGAAAACTTGATTAACAGTCTGATCTGATGGCACAAACTCCAAATGCACCATCAGTCTATATTTTTGTCCATTCGGCAAGTTGATAGACATCCAGAAAAAAGATTATCATTTGACATTTCACCTCTTTTGAAATGAGCAGCACCATTAATACACTTGAGTTTTCCCTGTAGTGCTCTCCTTGTAGACTGTGTTCAACATCACAACAGTTTCAGTGGCATTTTCCCCTCCCCCCTTGCAGGAAACAAAATTTCATAGCTTTATGTTTTTCATTTAAATCATCAATCACAAAATATGAGGTTTGAGCGAACCTGCTTTCGCCCCAAAATTCATTGTGATCAGAGAGAACTTTCTAAGGTGATGCAACTGGGGACACAAACTGAGCGAGTTGCTTAGAGATTGCCTAGTGGGGGGAAAAAAGTGTACTAGGGAAGCTCAGCTCCAAGGAGATTATTTCTGGTGCTTTTGGATACACCTCGTAAACCCACAGTCCCCCCCAGTTGTGAGAGACAAGGCCAACCATCCTGGAGCAGATTTACCTTTACAGAGGCTGCTCTGCGGCAGAATCCACTGCAGTACTTCTCAACCTTCCTCATGTGGTGGCCCTTTCAAAGAGTCCCTCAAGTTGTGGGGAGTCCCAACCATAACTTTATTTTCATTGTTCCTTCTTAACTGTAATTTGCTATTGGGTGACCCCTGTGAAAGGGTGTGAAGCCCCAGAGGGGTCACAACCCCCAGGTTGAAAACACCACTGATCTACTGGCATGTAGTCGGTTGGGATTATTTTATTGATGGAAATTCTATAAAACAAAATAAATTCATCTGTTTAGCGTCTTACATGTCTCCTAAAGAAATTTACTTATCAGTGTATGTATGATAACTGCTTTCATTTTTAAAGAAAGGATGGTGTCGAGACTTCTTAGTGGAACTGTTGCTGTGAACATCTGAAATAATTTATTATGCATGTATTCACTCAAATTTCATGTACTTGAGCATACAAGTTTTAGTTGTCTTTGTAGACATTTAGTAGAGAACAGACTTTTAAAAGAAAAATTCAAATGTAATTTATTTTTCAACTTGATACTTTCTTTTGTATTTGTTTATAATTTTGGCTCTGAACTATTTTGATCAGTGTATGTGTGTGTGTGTGTGTGTGTGTGTGTGTGTGTGTGATTTTTGCTTTTATTTTGTCTTTTAAAGACACTAACTTTATACTTTGATCTTGCTTGTGTATGACTTTTGCATTTATCTTTTAAACAACATTAACTTTGTGTGATTTGATCTGATCGTCTCATCAACCTCATTTAGAAAGATCTGAAAGAGAGACCAATGTAACATTTATTTTAGTTGCTTTGACCCTGAAAGCATGTCTTTACTAGCAAAAAAGACTTTGGATTTGGTATAGTTTTTTTCTTGTTACTATATAATATTGATTTTTAATTCTGAGCGCTCATATGCATTAGACCCTTATGAACTTTCTGTGACCCTGTGAAGTAGAAACATAAAACTTTATCCGCTCTTATTTTATAAATGAGAAGACAAGAGAGGATCAAGGCTCTAATCCAAGACTTTATAGATGATGGAGAAATATAATTCCAATTTAGCAGTCTGTCTACATAGCAAGTTATCTTCCTCTCAGCCCATATTGATAATAATGTCAGTTATTTTGTTTCCAAAACATACTGTTGAGGTAACTCTTAACCATTTGCTTTATCTCTTTGAAAACGTAACTCATTCTGACCATCATTCTACTAAAATTCTTGATTTTTCTAGATACATAGAAGCAAAATAGAAACAATCATGTGGCATTAACATTCATTTTAGCCTGTGGTAGACTGAAATATCAGAAAGTGTTAATGAACATAAGGGAGAAAACTCATTAATTACACATTCCATCCTACAGTAATCCCACCAGCGATGCTGGCCAATGAAATCATAGGTCTCATTGTTCATCAATCAGAGCAGCAAAGGGATTTGCTGAGTCAATTGTCTCCAGGCAGATTGCTCAAAGAAAGTAGGGTCAGGCCAGTAAGACACATATTTTTCTCTTGACAATTTTCTTTGTCCCCCTGCTCCTACTAGTGATTTAGAAGAGTTTCAATCTGTTATGAAATTTTAAATACTATAGTATGATCAGATCTTCATTCATTCATAATCTAGTTTATGATTATGTATGAAAACTTTTTAATATGAACTATTGAAATGTTTGCTGTGTGAAATAATATGCCAATAAACCTGTTGAAAATAAGAAGAAAGCCAAAACTACAAATGTCTTTAAATTTAAAATTCACATTTTAAAATATGAGTATTAGAGCAGCATTCTATGGAAGAGCTAGATCATTCTTTAGCTGAAAAGTTTTTATGCTATTTTTCAGCTATTTCTTTTAATTCTTCAAGCAAATAGTGATTATCTACAGAATTTACTTAAAGTGCTCTACTGGCAGAGATTTTTATCTCAGGAATATACAGGAAGAAATCCATGAAAAATCATAGTGAAAAAAGTGGTCTCCAATGTGGAATTTTTCACAGATTCAAAAAACAATAAAAAATTTAAATTCGGTTTGCTGACACTTTTTAAAGATATCGTTGATTTACTTTTGGGGGGGCGCCTTTAGAATTGAAGCTGGATGAAAAATACTGTGATAGCAAATGATTGTCCAGGGCCGAGCCCTGGTGTCATAAGTGGTTGAGTGCGGGACTGCGGCCCGCGGGCTTGGCGGTTCAAATCCAGCGGCGGCTCTCAGGAGCAGCACTGGGTAGCGCTCATGACCACCAGAGGCAGTGATGCCCAAACAACAACAACAACAAACAAGCAAGCAAATGATTGTCTAGGAAGACATGATGTATTGGTACTTTTATGAAATTTTGTTGGACCCAGCTTCTGTTGTCTAGTGATTCTGACAGATAGAAACAGGACAGAGCAGAGCTGCTTCTTAGGGGTTCGGAGGCCGTGACTTTATGTTTCTGGAAGCGGACCACATTCTCTTCCGCTGTGGCTGGTTGGTTTGACCCCACCTTCTGGTAGCAGCCCAACACTTAACCTATGGCATCACTAAACATCTTTTTTGGTCCGACAGTGAGGGAGAAACATTGAGCACTATCGAAGACTTTGTTTTGTTTCCTTTTGATAATGAGTGACATATAAACCTGGCTTAGATAGAAGAGAAAGAATCTGAGACCTTTGAAAATAATAGGGAAGAGAGGACACAATGTTGATGAATGATTCCTGGAAACTTGCCGTCCTAGGTTCTAAGGACGATGGCAGTTGTACTTCTTCCCAGACGGATATGTTCACTGTCTGGCAGTCCGAATAGTCCTGGTCTATTTGGATGTTTCTGTCCACACCATCACCCTCTAGGCTTCCTTATTTGTTGTTCAACTTACACATGCATGTGAGGCCATTAAAAGCATCATGGCTTGCGTCAGGTGAACTTTAACCCTCAAAGTAGAGTTGTTGCTTTTCAGTACTCTAAAGAGATAACATACACCAAATGTGTCTAATGTCATGCATCCCTGACTGCTACTTCTACGGACATTGATTGTGGAGTCAACTTAATGAAAGTCTTGGCAATTTTAATATTTCTATCATTATTATGATATTATGATTATTATGATATTATAATATTAGCCCAGTGGTAAGAAATTTAATTTTCTTCCCCTGCGGTGTACCCCATACTGATCACTTTCTGTAGTTCTTTATCTTTATTAATAAATGCTTATTCTTTCATGTCAGCAAGCAATGCTGTATCACCCGTGGGTCTTAAATGCACAGTGAATGAGCCTTCCCCGTCTCCTGATATCACTCATTAATGGTTGTCATCCAGTTTCTTAGACCATTAGCTCAGAATACAGACTGAATAAACATGGGGAAAGGCTACCACCTGACAGACATTTTCTGACCTAACCCATGCCAAGTTCCCTTATTCTGTTTGAACGTCCTGTCCAATGTATACAATCCCCATGAACACAAATAAGTATTTTAGAATTCCCATTCTTCATAATGATACCTATAATTAATTTTTTGTAATATTTTAAAGTGATCCACACAGTCGAATACCTGTGAATTGTCAATAAATCTAGGTTGACATCTTCCCTAGCCAAGATCTATCTGATATTCACAGTGATAGCCCTTAGTCCATATCTTCTGAATTTGGCTTTAATTTCTGATGTTCTTTTGTATTTGTTGCTGAAATCATTCTTGAATTATTATAGCTTTGGGATTTATCTGCAGTTTTTCTTTTCTGTTGGAATTGACTCAAAACCATGTTTTTTTCCCTCCTTACTATGGTGTTCTCTAGTCCTGAGCTTCTACACAAAATGTCAGTGATTTAAACCCACTCACTGACTCCATAAAAACTGATTTGGTGATCTGTGCCTATAAAGATAAATAAAACTGCCCAACATATTTTTTTCTTAGTTCTAAACATTGTAGAAACTTCTCATTGGTCTTTCTCTTGTAGAGCTGCTACATGGTTTTAAATTGTGGATATTCAGTTTGGAGTAGGACTGTGTCAGGGCAGAGGTGTGACTGTATAGATGTCTCTCAAACTCCACCCTACAAGACTTCCTGTCCAGGGCAGAATCAGTGATAAGAAAAAGAGTAAAAATAAACTGGAAAACAAAATCCAGTTGACAGTGATAAAAATGACATCCAGAAACGTTGCAGTATAGTTGATGTCCTGAGTATCTGCACAAAACCGGAACAGTACCTCCAAGGCAGCAGTTCTTAACCTGTGGGTTGCGACCCCCTTGGGGATTGAACAACCCTTTCTCAGGGGTCATCAATACATAACATTAGTGAAATTGCAGTTGTGAAGTAGCAACAAAAATATTTTTATGGCTGGGGGTGGGGGGAAATCACACAACCTGAGGAACTGTATTAAAGGGTTGCAACATTAGAGAACCACTGCTCTAAGGGAACTAAGTAGTCCTTGCTGAGAACATGTAAGTTAGAGAGAACACCACCAACCAAGCAGTGTCTAGAGAGGTCTTTCCTCTGCCAGCTTTTCCATTTCACCCTTGCTGAAATCACTACACAAGTGCTAGGAGGCGGAGGCAAATGGGATGGGAGGAGTAGCAGAGTGTGTCAATAGAAACAGCACACTTCTAGTTTGACAAGTAAGTGATCATGTGTAGAATTTTACACTGATGAGAGCTTACTACACAGGAGCATGGCAGTGTGTTGCTTATGCTTTGGGATGTGATGCACATGGTTGCCAATTCAAAACCACCATCCACTCTTGGGGAGAAAGTTGGGGTTCTACAGTGACAGTGTCAGAAACCTACAGTAGGGTCACTGTAAATTGTCATCAATACAGTGGCAATAAGGTTTTTGATTTTTTAAATGTATTATTATTATTGATGCAGAAGTACACATACCTCACTTTTTATATAGGTTTTAAAAAAGGTGGTATCAATTTGGATCGATGCAAATGCTTTATATAACGCTTTCCTTTCCATCTAAAAAATCTGTACTCTTGGAATGTTCACTTGGAACATCTCGTTTTCTGAAGCAGATTACTGACGTCAGTGGGAGATGCCTGTATTTCGTAATACCCTTTGTTAATGTGCTACATAGAAAGCTCCAGAAGCACCACCACATTTCTTTCCTGATATCACACACTGTAGCAGTGTATTTATGGACTTTTAGATATAAGGAAATTATAATGATCTGAGGTAATTAAAATCATGGTTTTAGATCCAGGGTAATTGGGCCAGGCAGAAGGAATGATGAACCGCTAAGTGCTGCGTTCAGGGCCTTTAAATGGTACTAAGAAGAAGCAGATCCATATAATGGCCATTGTGTTTCTAATATCTACCACAGTCAGCACTTTCACTTTCCTAACATTTGATTCTGATTAATATGTTGTTTAAAGGCTAGCAGTGAAGAGTTCCTAAAGACTTTGTCTTGTAAAACCACCAGAAAGTACTTTCTCCCTCTCAGCCCTATGCTGCAGATGTTCCAAATGGCAATTGAACCCAAGATACTTTACAAAAAGAGAACTATGAAATTTAGATAAAACTTTTACAATCAAACTCCTGCCAAGGAATTGGTTATGCCCTGGGCTGTTAACACAGGTCAGCAGTTCGAATCTGTTAGCTGCTCTGCTGGGGAGTTAGGAGGCCTTCTCCTTCGTAAAGGTTGACAGCCTCAGGAATCCACTGGCTCAGTTCTACTGTGTACAAAGAGTCGCCGTGAGTGAAACCTCCTAGCTAGAACAACGTACGGTGTAGCGTACCTACTGCTTTGATGGAAGGTCCAGACCAGCGAAGTCTAATAACCACACTAGTTCCTTTAGATGAAGACAAATCTCTTTTTGAAAGTTGATTCTAATAGACTTGTATAAACTTAACTTGCAATTTGAGAAAGTCATATCTAAAGTATCAGCAGGGACTTTTCTCCATTGTCAGCCTGAGACACAAACTGTGTGCTCAGACAATATAGCATTTAAAGCCTTAGGGATACAGGGATGTTGCCTTTGTTATGCCATTCAGGAAAATGAGAATTACATGGGTGGAGAGACTGGCAAAACTCCACAGACAGGAAAGATTTGTGTGGTCCGGTGCAAAATGAAAATCTCAGATGAAAAAGGCTTCAGAATTTCAAGATGGCAACAGCAGAACATTGACCAATACATCAATCCCTTATGAGCATCCAGTGACACTGCTCTAGCCAGCCCACAGGAGCAGCAGAGCCGACACTGGGACTTGGAAATCTTAAATGCTCTGCGGTGCTGTTCCTGTGTTTCTGCCTTGTTGATAGTCATCCAATGTTACCTGCAATTTGGAGAATTATGAAGCCTATGATAGTTATTAAAAGATAATCCCAAAGTGAGACTGAGAACAGCAACAAACCCATGACGTTCTACTCCTGTAAAACAACCAGGACTCCAAACAAGTACCATGGCATGAATGTATTAGTAAATACTATTTTGTTGAAAAATAAAAATCGTACAGGGCTAATCCAAGACCACCCTGTGATTTATATATGCATAGTTTCCACTCACCTTCATGTGCTCAATTTAGAGATAATTTAGCCCAGTATTAGGAGACTGACTGCTGTTAGGTGTGTCAGGTCAGTTCTGATTCTTTGCGATGCCATATGCAGGAGAATGACACGTTGTCGGGCCTTGTGCACATCTCTGCACACATGGAGCGAGCTTGAGTCAGAGTCCTCTCAGTACCAACTGGCATTACCAGTTTATAGCAAACACCGCTTGCCTGCTTATAGAGTTGAACTTCATTTGGTGTTCTGTTTCTCCTAAATGTTCTTAGATTTTATTTTCTCTTTCGGTGCCTCTTTTCCCTTATCCCATTAGCCCTTCACTCCCCTCCACAGAATTTTATAAACTCGAAGCCTCCATTTCTGAGCATGTCTCTAACTTTTACTCTACTATGCAGGCAGGAGTCCCTTGTGGGATGTCCAATACATTTCTCTCATTCTCTTTAATGTTCTTTTGAATGTATTTTTGTGACTTTCTTTTATCTTATAAAATTGAGCAAGTACGAACTGTGTTTTCTATGAAGTCCCACCAACACAACTTACTCGTAGAATGAAAGAAAGCCCCTTTAATTGAACTAAGTAATCATCAACATTTAAAAACTGTATTTTTCTGGCTTTCTTATGCTAGCCAGTTGGATATTTAAACTATTCAAGTTGTGAAATAGGCAGTTCATTTCTTAAATATATTATGGTTAAGGTTTACAACTTGAATCACCTGTTTATTGTTGCTTAGTTGACCTTCGTAAAATTATTTTTAAAATCCACGTCCTAATCTAATTTATATTCTTCATTTCCACTTTCTATGTGCATCTAAAAGGGATTGGCATTTTACTTACGTGTGTGTGTCGGGGTAAGGGCCTAGGTAGGAGTGGATGTTGGAGTTACAGAAGAGCCATCATCAGCCCATTCTTGGCAAGTACCGATGAGTATCAGCTTCTACACATTCATTATTGCAAATCATTGTGTTAAACTCTTCCTATATTATCCTTTGACCTTGAGGAAAACTTTATTTGCATGCATGTGTGTGTTACTGTGTCTACAGATGGTAGATATTGAGCCCAAATGCCATCAAGGATCATGAGTGTCAGGCAAAATGAAACAAAGAAAGATCAGAAACAAACAAACAAACAAACGAACAAACCCAAACCCACTGCAGTTGAGTTAAGCTGACTCAGGGCAACCATCTTAAAACAAAACAAAATAATCCCACCTCTTAGCAGCCCCGTAGGGCAAAGTAGAACTGCCCCTGTTTGTTTTTGAATCTGGAATCTTAGAATGAGTAAATCACCTCATCTTTTCCCCAGGGAACCCCGGTGGGTTAGAAGTGTTGACCTCGTGGTGAGCACAGCCATTCATAGCCTGGGCTGTCAGAGCTCAAAGGCCACACAGCACAGAGTAAGAGCGCACCACAGGATTTCCAAGGCTGTGAATTGTTAGGGAGACAAACCATCATATCTTTCTCCCACAGAACTTCTGATGGGTCCTGCCACTGAATTTTTGGTTGGCAACTGAATGCTTAACTACTGTGTCACCAAGGCTCCTCACTAGATGGAAAGGGTTGTCCATTCAGACAATGCTGCCTCTCAGAACCTCTGCATCTGGACCAATCTTGAAAGCTTTATAAACCAATAGGCTGATTTATTTGATTCTCTCTCTAAACATATCTTTAAACTTACGTATTTCTTTTCTGGAAATAATCACATCTATTCCAATTCTTCTGAGAAATAGAAGCAAAAATGGAAGATAGTAATATTCCATTAAGACCTAATAGACCGTCAGTAATAATTTATATACCATTGAGTTAATGCCAGAAATCATTTGTTTTCTGTGATGATTCAGATATTTTATATTTCTGTTTGAAACTAACTAAAGATATTCTTATTTAAAAGAAATTTTTATAGACATAGGCGGATTAATTTCCCATGGTCACACAGCTAGGTTGTGTATGTACAGAGGGGTGGGCTTAAAAAGTGATTTTTAGAGATCCTTGAGCTCTAACATTGTAATGTTTGTGCTTCGTCTAAGAAACTAAACCAGTGATATAAAGAACTTTATATCAAGAAGTAATATTATACCACAAAGCCATCTCACCTCCTTCAAACTTGTCTGTATGTCTGATGTTAGCGTGAACCACCTTGACATTCACAAAGTTGCAGGCTATTACACAGAAATATGAAGCCGGAAACAGGGAGACAGTCACAGGCCGAGAGGTGCACAGTCACATGGACCCCAGGTTAGTGGGAGGTTGGCAGCTCCCAGTGTCCCCCGAGAGGTAGCTATTGAATCCACTCAAGGAGGAAGGGGAAGTACAAGAAAGAGAGACTGTCTCACCTTTTCTCTTCGAAAAAGGCCACACTCCTAAGGAGGCATCACCTGGCTACCACCCAGTTCACATGTTGGATTCCACCCCTATCTCTACACAGGTATCATCAGGCTGGGATACTATCAACCAGCACAGTTTCCGTCACCTGTTAGTAAATTTTTTAAAATTTGTCGTGCAATATGAGGGGGCTTCAGAGGTTCATAAACAATGGAATTGTTTTAAAAAATGTAAACAATATGAAAGTAGGACCTTAAGATGAAAATTAAAATTCTCTAAAATCCCCCTAATCAGAGAAAATTATGTTTTTAAAAGTTTGTGAACATAGTATAGGGTCATTGTGCAGGCAAAAATGATCAATATCATAAATTACAAATTACAAATTTGTAAATGGACATTAGCCTATTTTATTCTTTTTAATAGCTTTATAGTTTTCCATGTATTTAGATGTCATTTATTTAGTCAATTTCCCACTGAAATAGATTTAGTGTGTTCCTATAGTTCTGATATCATAGGCAATACTAATATTTTTATAATACGTCTGCATACATGTAAGACTACACATTTGATTATTACAGATTAATCGTGGAGTATAATAGTTAAGGCAAAAACATTCATCCACTGATTTCTTCTCTCCTTTTGTTGATTTAATACCAAGGCTTCTGCTAGGCTTAAGTGGGTGTAACCAGGTTACATTTTGTTCTGTGTAATAAGTTAAATGCAGTTCTAAAAGTAGAATTTCATTTTAAGTGATAGATATATTTTAAATGATTGTAATAATGTCAAAAACCCATGCTGTTCTATACAGAATAGTGCCTTTGTTGGCAACCTAATCAGTTGAAAATTAACAGGCTGGCTTGGGGCAAACATCTGTCTTACAGATTTATTTAAAAAAAAATCGGCTTAAGAGTTGCTGCTCCTGATTATAGATATCATCTCATACGCTCTGTCTTGCATGCATTATCCCACGGGCAGTCTGCCAGCTAGCTGTGCTGGAGACACGTGACCCTGCTTTCTGCTGACCTTATATTCCAGGGCATTTGACACCGTCAAGACCCAGTACATAGCAGAAACCAAGTTCTGTCTTGACAGCAGAGTCATTAGTTACAAAACGGCTGTCTGCTCCTCTTGGTTAATTTATTCATTTAGTCCCAAGACTCATTACTCCCCGATTACAGCACCTCTACAAATGTTGGTTCTATTACTGCCGAGTGAACTGATCCCCACTGAGAGTTTATATGATCTTTTCTCAGAAATTCTAGATTTGCAAATGTAAATGCCCAAGTAGTAAATAATAATCACTTGTTTTCTACAAGGAGGTTTTAAGAGAAGACAGCGCCCAATATAATACTCCCTAGGCTATTTGCCCCTAGCAGAACAACACAATCTGACTCCTGAAACAGGGAAAGAATCTAATAACCCATTAGTTCCTCTATTTTAACTCACTGAATATGTTCTTTGCAATTAAAATTTCTGAAATTTCTTATCAGAGAGTGATGAGGTTTTAGTTTAAATATTAAAATGTTTTTAAGCTGTAAAATATCTTGATAAGTTTTTGCAGTGAAAAAAATAGTAGGAATAACAAGGATTTACTAGTTCATGAAGACTGTGTTTTGCACCCCACATTGGAGAGGATCTTAAATGAGGATCTTAAAAGCTTTTAACCACCAACTAAAGAGCACTGATTGGCCTCTCCATGTGCAGAGAAAAGAAGAACAATGACAATATTCCTGACAATGGTACATGAGAACAATTAGTCTCCTGCACTGATGGACCACGTAGACATCGGTGTACACAAGCCTGAGACCAAAAGAACTAGGTGGTACCTGGCTACCAATGCCAGCTGCTCTCACCGCTTCCATTCGATATAGTACATTTGCTGTCACTGTACCTTGCACTTGTTATATGCCAGGCACTGTGTGGAACTTCCATGGATTATTCTATGTAATTCTTTCAGCCACCTGTCTCTTCAAATTCTTATTCCTCACTTTTTTTTTCATTATATAGTAAAATGAAGAAATGGAGGATCAGAAAGATTTAAGTCTCTTTTCAAAACTCATGCATTTTGTTAGGTATATGATATGGTGTACAAAGGAAGTAGTTATGATGGAAGCTTATTATATTTTTAATTATGTGTGCAAAGGATAAAAGATTTGGATGATAAAAAGGATGAAAAAAGGAAACAGAAGAGGAGATTCTAGTTTACTATTCACTAGCTTAACTGGTACATTGCATTTTATATTTAAAAATGTATAATAGATTTATGTGCTGAAAGAGACAGAGATCCTAAAAGCCAAAAGTTTTTATTAAGTTCAATGTAATTGTTTGAATTTATATATAAAACCCCACAGTCATCACACATTGAAAAGCCACGCACATTAGAACTTTAGCACCCAGAAGTAAATGTGCTAGGGCAGTTTTTTAGGGAATCCACAGTCTAGATATCACAAAATATCATGGTCTAAGCAACAAAATTAATTTGCAATGTCCATATCGCTAAACTGCAACTTTGATACAAGACAATATCTCTTATTATGATGTCTCTTACATAATCTCTTATTGAGAAGTGAATACTGCTCATTCACAAGTATCGATTATAGTAAATACACAGAGCTACTCGATGCTTTTCATTCATAAGCCTAAAGTCCACTTAAATTAACCAAGTCATTATTATACATAATGACAATTGGTGGGCAAGGTACGTAGTTAAAATACACCACCTCCCTCGCCATCAGTGGAAAAGGAGGGCTTGTGGGGGCGAGCGGTCTCAGTGAACTGTGAGACTCAGGCAAGTTGATCCAGGAGAGCATGAAACAACTTTCACAACTCTCCCAATCTTCATTTTTCCTGAAGTTTACAGATGTTCTCTGTGTTCACGGTCATCTCTTTGCCTCAAATAGTGATTTACTAGAGCTTTATAAATTTGAAGATGAAGTTCTCTTTTGGGAATTTGGAAAGGAATTGCTTTTTCTTTAACTTCATGATGGCAACTGTCTTCTACTAATCCAGCCAGGTAAAATCAGAGCTGTTTAATGTTGCTGCACTTCCATGATCAACTTTTTCTTCACTAAATGGTAGTCTCTAGTCTTTAGCTGACATTTCACACCAATTGCCCCGTCGCTGTTGGAAGCTAAAGCAGCATATTAAAAAGCAGCAAGTGGCACCTCCTGCGGCCTCTGTGGAAAAGTTACTATGCTTTAGTTACTGCACAGAGCCTCAGCTGCTCGCCCCTGAGTGCTTCAGACATACTCACTGATTTGAAACAACATTTCTCAGCTGCATAGAATGCACACTGAATAAACACTGGGAGGAGGACAGTTTAAAGACTTAAAAGCACTTCCTGTCAAGGCAAGCCATACTTTTCCTCTCAGTGGTGTGCACACAGGGGGATTATCCCTATGATCTGCCATTGTTTTCCTGCCACATAGTAGGCGTCCATTAAAGAAGGAGCTGGCAGTGTACATTTTTATTGTGTTTGTATGACAATAGTAATTTGCCACATTTCCATTTAATGGCAAAGTAAAAAAATAAAAGACTGTATACATTTTCAAAAGCAGTGAGCTCCAAAAGACTTCTAGGTATCTGTTTTTAGTAGCCTACATAAATGCAGAATCATAGGATGTAGCCAATGTTTAGAAGTTGGATAGTAACTAAGCTTAAATATAGAGACCAGTTTCTGCCTCATGTGTGACTCAGTTATATTGATGTCCTTTCTGTGATTTCGATATTGTAATATCAGTCAAATATTAGTCGCCCCCATATTTGACTAATATATTAAAAATAATTCGGCTGAGACCTGGTGGCCTAGTAGTTGTGTGAGGGACTGCGATCCACAGGGTTGGTGGTTCAAATCCAGCAGCAGCTCTCCAGGAGCAAGACTGGACTTCCAACTCCCACCAGGGCAGTGATGCCCCTCCCCCCACACACAATAAAAATAATTCTCTTTCTTCAGTTTTCTTTTCAGCTCAAATAGAAAATAATTCTATTATGTTTGATTCTCTTTATCAGAGAGGAGAAAATATATGCACATATATCCTTTTTAAAGACCTGATTGTTCTTATTTATTTATTTAGTAATATTTGTGAAAACAGGAGGTGGTGAAAAAAGGGGTAATTGGAGTTAGAACCAGCAAGTTCAAACGTAGTTGATGTTAGTTTCTTCATTATTAATCAGAGATGAGTTGCTTTATAACGATGAGAATAAATAACTGAGTTATCACTGTTATAAACTCAAATCCACACAGTATTCAGTGAAAGACATCGAGGAACAATTCTGACTTATCAGTGATTATGAGAGTCTGTTCTTTTTTTTAAATATAGATTTTTTGGGGGGCTCTTACAACATTTAATACATCGTTTGTATTAAGCATATTTGTACACATGTTGCCACAATCCTCTACATTATCTGCTTGAACCCCTCCAGCATAAGCTCCTCTTCCCCTCTTTCCTCTAGTTCTTTAATTCCAACTCCCCATATTTCCCCTTCCCGCTTCTCCTCCCCAATGAACTCCCAATAACTTACAAATAGTTATTACCTCTTCATATCTTACACTGTCTAATGTGTCACTTCACTCACCTCCCCCCCCACCCCGAGCTCAGAGAAGAGGTCTCATGTAGATCCGAGAAATTTGTTCCCCCTTTCTACTCCACCATCCCTTCACCCTCCTAGCGTCACCACTCCTCACTAATCTCAAGGGATTATCTATCCTAAATTTCCATGTTTTCGACTCCAATGTGCATCCCCTGGTCTAGCCAAATCTGTCTGGCAGAATTGGGATAATGATAGTGGGAGGGAGCATTTGAGAACATTTCATTGCTACTACACTGCACTTAGCCTGGCTCATTTCCTCACTACAAGCCCTCTGTAAGAGGATGTCTCTTCACTTATTGATAGACTTTGGGTCCCCAATCTGAACTCCCCCTCACTTATAATGATATATTTTTTAGGTCTTTGATGCTTGATACTGGATCCCTTTGACACCTCGTGGCCATACAGACTGTTGTGCTTCTTCCATGTGGGCTTGCTTCTTAGCTAGATGGCTATTTATTCGCCTTCATGTCTTTAAAACCACAGATGCACATCTTTTGATAGCCAGGCACCATCAGCTTTCTTCACCACATTTGCGTATGCACATATTTGTCGTCAGAAATCATATCAGGAATGTGAGCTTATAATATTATGATTATTAGTCCTTGAAACCTGGTAATTGATCCCTTTGGTATCTCTTGGTCCCATAAGCTGGTGTGCTTCTTCCATATGGGCTTTGTTGCTTCTGAGCTGGATGGCCTCTTGTTTACTTTCAAGCCTTTAAGACCCCAGACGTACATGTTTTGATAGCTGGGCACCATCAGTTTTCTTCACCACATTTGCTTATGCACACATTTGTTTTCTTTGATCGTGTCAGGGAGCAGCGTATCATGGAATGCCAATTTAATAGAACAAAATGTTGTTGCACTGAGAAAGTACCTGCTTGAGGTCCAGTGATCATCTGCTGTCCTAATAAGTCTGTTCTTAAAACAGTTCTGACACAAATTCTTTTAAAAAATTATTTTTTTCTCTTTATTATTGTTTAAATTTTTAATCATTTTATTGTGGGCTCTTATTGCAATTCATCCATCTATCCATTGTATGCAACACATATTTGTAAATTTGTTGCCATCATCATTCTCAAAACATTCTTTCTACTTAAGCCCTTTCTATTAGCTCCTCATTTTTCCCTTCCCTTCCCGCTTACCCCTCCATCATGAACCCTTGATAATTTATAAATTACTATTTTGTTGTATCGTTCATTGTCTGATGTCTCCCTTCACCCACTTACCTGTTGTCTGTACTCCAGGGAGAAGGTTATGTGTAGATCCTTGTAATCGTTTTCCCCTTTCTACTCCACCTTCCCTCCACCCTCCCAGTATCGCCACTCTCACCACTGGTCCTGAAAGGATCATCTTTCCTGGATTCCTCATGTTTCCAGTTCCTATCTATACCAGTGTAATAGGGATCATGATAGTGGGAGGGAGGAAGCATTTAAGAGCTAGAGGAAAGTTGCATATTTCATCGTTGCTGCACTGCACTGCACTGCACCTTGACTGACTTGTCTCCTCTCCACAACCCTTCTGTTAGGGGATGTCACTTCACAGATGTGCTTTGGGTCCCCAACCTGTATTTCCCATCATTTATAATGATATAATTTTTAGTTCTTTGATGTCTGATACCTGATCCCTTCAACATCTCATGTTACATAGGCTGTTTTCTGTGCCTGAAACAAGTTCATAATTGTTATTTTAAATTAGTTAAGTGGTGACTTTATCAACTAATTGAAACGATATTATTAATTTTTTAACAATTATTACTGGTTTCATTTAACTTGTGTACATAGGAGTTTTGAAGACATAAAATGTGCATTTTTCAAGTAATATATGATTGCTTTTCCTTTTGAGTTAAGAAAATTCTGCTGTAGCAAATATTACCATATATACTCATGTTTAAGCTGACCAAATCAGCTGGGGAACCTAATTTTACCCCCAAAATGGCATAAAAATTGTGCTGAAAAGCTCGGCTTAAACACTGGTATATATGTTTTGTTTTTTTTTTTTTGGAAATCTCCACTCTGGTGATATGCACCTAAGAAATTCATTAAAATGTCTACCCACTGTTTGAGAAGTCTAATTAGTGACAAACTTAATTGTTGTGAAGAGAAAGAGGATCAAATAGTTCATAGGTACAGTTTTTGTGAATTAGATGAAGACTGACAGAGCAGATCACGGGTCTCCCTGTAGTAATTCACTCACACTTGATTCCGTTCCTCCTGTCTGGCACTTGTCTCTGTGAACCATCATCCCTCACCCGGCACCCGCCCTGTGTCCTCTGTTCCCAATTCTACCCATTGCCTAATCTCTGAGTGTTCCCTTGGGTAAATGCCACCTTTTTGACTTTAAAAGGTTAATTATTCTAACGTAGGAGAATGAGTTGTACTCAAGACTGAAAGAGTAACTAAAGGCTATATTGTCTAGGTGGTTTTACCAGCCTCTATCTGACCAGTGAGCCTAGTTATATTTTGATTCATTATAATATTTGTAGACATTACTTAATGATATATGTATGGAGCTAGCTTTGCAGTAAGCTCAGTGAGCTCAAAGATCATCAGTGTAAGGAGGATGCACACTCAGGAAAACCCCCATTCTGTTGTACACAGGACCCTGGTGGGTACAAACAGGCGCAACGGCGTCTAACAACAATATGGAGTAAACTGCAAAAACTGTTTTCTTTTATTGAAGATTTACTTTTTGAGTATCTCAATTTATCCACCCTCTTTGTATATTCAATAAAGAATGCCATTTTAGCTTGTATCCACTGTGTGCATTTATGAAAAGTCACATTTTTTTATTAGTGTAGTTTCAGTACATTTTTTTTCTTCCATATCTTCATCTCTCTTTGCTCTCAACATTTAAGGGTCTTTCTTTTAAGCAATATAACTTAGTTTTATATTTATATTTTATATTAATTATTTTTATTCCCCCCTATTTGATTCTCAGCACTAGAGGGGACATGATGCTTAAAAATGCAGAGTAGAAACACACTGTCTTTCAGTTCACATTTGAATATGTGGACTGAGATGGCCACAGTCATTGCGATCACGTGACCATCAGTGAATGACGGAGAGGAGTACCTCCTGTTGTTCAGTCAGTGCTAAAATGTCATGACACCTGTCGCGAGGGTGGTTTGGACAGTTTCTGCATCAGGAGAGAGACCCCCTATGTAAAAGCCCCACGTTACGATGTGTACCATTTCTCTCTTGCCCCACTGTTGTGAAGACTTGGCAGTGGTGTGTGTCGTCGGGAGTCAGAATGAGCTGGGTACCTCCTCACGGCCACAACGCCCAACTGTGCTCCCAGGAAAGGAATGATCTTTCTTCTTTTCACTTTTTATTGTAAAGTGGATGAAGTTTCACAAAGCAAATCAGTTTTCCGTTCCGCAATTTATACAGTTAGTTTCGTGGCACTGATTAGAATCTTCACAACGTGAGAACCTTTATCGTCTTACAAAACATTATTGTTTGGGAGCTCATACACATATCATTACTTAGTTCATTCACGTCAAGCAGAACTGTAGAATGGCTATCACAAGGGAAGGCATGTCAAGTTTTTTTTGGGGGGGGTGGGCAAAAAAGTGTTCTTAGGTTGCTGTAATACGACCAGCAGTTAGCACATCTCATTAAGGTTTATTTGTTTTCACAGTCGTTCCTATACACTGTTCATACTCACAGCCTTTGCTGAAAAGCAAGAAGACTGCTTTGCTTATTAACCTAGCTTATTAACCTTTGCTTATTAACCTAGCATTTGTAAGAAATGGATGAAAACAATATTTTCTCACTTTCTCACATTTTAAAATGATCAGCACATATAGCTGACTAGAAGACTAAATGTTTTTAGCATTTTGCACATAAGTACAGTTCCTGTAGTACCTGCTAGAGTGATATTTTTCATTCCAATTTTAAGACTGAGCTAAGAGAGCAAAATTTATACACATACACACAGATAAAATAGAACCAGTCAAAATTTTTACTTTTTCCCTTTGTCAATCTTCATTTGAAATTCGGTTAGAAAAGGAATACACATATTACTGCTACTGAAAAGGTAACAGCTTAAACATAATTTATTAATTTGATTTTTTATAATGATGCATATTGTTCTACACAGCTATTTGATGCTAAATAGTAAAAGTTGTCAAAAATGCATGCTCTGGGCTGAGCCCCGGTGGCGTAGTGGTTGTGCGCGGGACTGCGGCCCACTGGGATAGAGGTTCGCTTCCAGCTCCAAGGAGCAAAGGCTGGGCCTCTTACTCCCACCACCTGAGGGCAGTGATGCCTAAATAAATTAAAAAAAAAAAAAACCCAAAACAAAAATGCATGCTCTGACAATATTATATGGAAACTATTAGTAGAAACTGTTGATATCACATGTACTGTTGCTTAAATTTCTCTTTGGTACTTAGTATTCAAATTAAGATCATTTCTTTTTGTAAAAGTTCTACATGTTCAATGGGAAGAATATGAGCGTGAAAATCAGTCTTCATATTATTCCCTAGAGAAAGCTAGGATTTTATTTGGGGACATAAAATCAAAGTACAGACTCACCACCATTGTGTCACTTCTGATTTGCAGTGATGCCCTCAGGTGTCGGAGGCTGTAAATATTATGGATGAGTGAGGACCCGCCATGCCTGTGACTCACAGCCCCATGTGCAGCCAAGACCCAACAGGGCTCCCATCATTTCAAAATTCCTTGACTATCTCCATGAATAAAGTGGGTCTAGCATTTCATTATTTCCATATAAATATTTATTCAAAACCTAAGGTTATGTCAAAGAGTTTTACAGAAGGCCTTATATGCATAAGAATCTTACAAAAGACCTTAAATACATCATTTTAGTTAGCTTTCACAATGGTCATGTTATAATAGTCATTTTGAAGGGACGTTATTTGGAACACATTTAATAAAGCATTTCCCATTGTCATAAAGCTGAGTAGTAGTAGAGTCAGGATTACCCAATACTGACATTAGTGTCTGTCGTATGAAAAAATTAAGTTGTACCATTTCGCTTCCATAATACTATTATTCCTATGTTTCCTCATATTAATATTTTAAAAACAATATAATTTTTGTTGGTTGCTTAAACTATCTTTTCAACATACCAGAGTTTCTTTAAGATTCTATCATTGGTGGGCAGTTAGTTTTGAGTTATATTTGTCTTTATGAAAATAAGGGAGTAATTATCTTTTTATATCTCACTGCCATTGCGTCACTGAGTAAAGATGCCGCAGTGAGTTTCCAAGATTGTATCATTTTACTCCTTTACTGAGCAAACTCCTGTTCTCCTGCTGTAGACATACAGGTGGTTTCTAACTAGTGACCTTGAAGATTACAGTCCAACAGTTAACCACAGAGCTCTGGATTATCCCCTTGAGTAAATTGTAAGAATTACATATAATCGACTTAAAGGTATATCCATTTCAAGATTTACTTATTGTGGTAAATGCAACTTAAATAAAACAGCGTGCTATTTTATCATTTTTCACATGTACAATGTAGTGACCTTAATTTTGTTTATCATTTTGCCCTGTTAACACTATCAGCTGTTTCCCAAACTTCCTACTACCTTGAACAGAAGCACAGTGCCTTTCAGTGAGCTGTGCGTTTTAATGTCAGTGTTTCAGAGCCTTACATTGACCATCTTCATTAGAAAATGTATGTATGTGTATGTGTATGTATGTGTCATCTAGATAAATGAAAATTTTACTGGCAAAGAAAGTGTTCTTAAAACACAATAGAAATCAGCCAAATCTATATACCTAGAACTCTAACAATAGGCCCAGTTAAATACAACTTTAAGTTTTCTCCTTAGTCTATATGTTCACATAACTTATGTTATTCAATAAAGTAACTTTAATTACATTCTTACAAAGTGTAAAAATGTCATGTGTAAACTATATACATAATTTAATTCAAATCTGCCTTGCTTACAGTCAAAACTTTATTAAAATAGAATTAGGATTTGAAAATTAGATACCAGATTGCTTACCATCAAGCAGTGGACACTATTAAGTAGTTATTAAAAAGTGTTAGTTTTAAACTATGTGTGATTGGGAAACACGTAGCATTTTAAACTATTTATTATAATGTTCACATATTTGACTCATCAAATTTATGAATAAAATCTATCAAAGTAACCACATGAGACATTGCATCAATCTTTATTATTAGAATGGCAGACTCTCCTATTAGCCGGTCTTCGTTCATGACTCAGTTCAACTTTCATAATGAAATTTTATTGTTTACCATGCAATTTAATATCGAGATAGATGATTTATTAATTCATTCAGTTCATTCTTCTGAAAAATTAGAATCTTTAATGTACCATCAACTGCTTCATTATTCCTACTACCAATAATTGAACTTGAGTTGATCTGAAATGCCCTTTCACTACAGTAAGATATGTAGAGTGAATTGTGAAAGATTAGATTACATGAAATTAATGAACACTTTGTTTTTAGGATATATATATATAATATATTTATTAATAGTACTTATATGAATCCTTTGACCTTGTGAGTTCGACATTGGATTGTCCACTGCAAGGTTAATTCCTTGGGCCCATCAGTCCACCCCGGAGACAGTGGTGAGGAGACAGGGAGAGGTATGTACTCTTGGAAACCCTATATGGCGCATCTCTCTAAGGCTAGTGGCTTATTGGCTGTGTTATTGGTTTGAATACTAAATACATAAGCATATTTGTTTCCTAATATTTTAGTGATTTTAAGTTTTATCATATTATAAAGACAGGAAGCGAAGATGAGATCACAAACACATGATTAAGTTTTAAAAATGTTTTAAATCCCGTGAATTTGATTGTGAAAAGTTTAGTTAAGTTTTATTTTAGAGTTTTCAGAGTGTTAATAAGTGTATGGAACAGGTTTCTTTAATGAAAGTTTAAAATATATAACTTAGGAAATGTGACCTCTGTTTTCTTTCTTTCTGTCTCCTTCTCTCTCTGTTGTATTTTATTTATAAAATGTTTCTTTCATTGGGCACTGTGTGAAGAACCTGAGTCTAGAGGGTGTTTCTAATCACAGAGCAAATCTGCCTTTAGGAACAACCCTGTGGGAGTAAATTGCAACCGTTCTGTAAAATCTGTGATTTCATCCTGTGATTTTTCTTTCTTTTATTTATTTTTAAGTATCCTCAATGTTATAATTTAAGAAACTTTTCTTAGATTGGCTGTTATTTATAATATCCCTCCATTAAAGAAGATAGTTGTTAGTATATAAACTTAAAATGATAAAAAGAAATAATTCTTGTCTGCATACTTTTGATAGCAACATTTTGCCAAACACGAAAGTGTTTTTATATTTATTTTGACTAAAATTCTATTTTTGTCTTCATGACTCATTTGATATTGCAATGTTGTGTCATGTGCACAAGTGATCTGTGTGTGAGCTAATAGATCTTTGCCAGTTCTTCGTCCCTTATCTACAAAACGTTGTGGGAAATTTCCTCGGATAAAATCCGTAGTCTCAAGGTAGGTAGGGCCTTACTTGACCCACTTTGTCCTTACGTTTTTGACCTTGTCTGATTCTACCTTGACCCTCATTGTGTTTCAGTCCACAGCCATTATTTCTGGAGCACTTCACCTGAGGACATTTGTTCATTCTTTTTCCCTTACTTAGATTTGTCTTACCCATCTTAGTCCTTTAACTGCCTTTTTGTTGTTCTTCAGGTCACAGAACAAGGATTGCTTGACCTGCATAGCCTTTTCTCTATGTTATTTAAATCGAATCTACCCCAGTTGTTATTTTGAATTATTACACTGCTTAATTTTCTTTCCATTATCTAATAAAGTTCTCTATTGTTAGCTTCCGCCTATGTTACCTTCAGCACAGTTATTATCAATGGATGATCCTGAATGTTTTTTTCCCGTTTGTTTGCTTTTAATTGTTTTTCTCAGCTATGAATTTCATCAGGACCCCTTTTAGTTCTTATTTTCTCTTTATATCTTTAGTGCCTAGCATAATAGTGGATACAGATATAGTGAGTGTTCTGTAAGTTTTTACTGGATGGACAAATTGGTTTCTGATTAAAATATTATGCTTTAATAATGATCTTTCTAATTTTTCTCTTTTTTAAAAATTATGATCAACTTGAATAATGATAAAGTGATTTATTAATTATGTAATAGTCTAAAAGGTTGACATGATAGTAGAAACTTTGAAAGTGCATGCTTTAAAATTAGGAGAGGTGCTGTATCCTTTCACCACAGTTACTCAATCTGTATGCTGACTAAATAATCTAAGACACTCGACTGCAGGAAAACATAAGGTTTGGAAAAAGGAGCATCAAAAACCTTTGATATACTGATCATGGATCCATGCTTTCTGAATGTGAAGAGGACATGAAGCCATCAATGATGAAGATCAAATACTCCAACCTAAAAAAAATCTGTTGAACATGTTCAAAAGCAAAGATGTCACCTTAGGGACTAAGGCGTGCCTGACTTAAACCATGGTATTTTCAACTGCCTGTCAAAGTGAATAGAGAGGACCAAAGAAGAATGGTTTATTGAAATTGGGGAAGAATATTGACTGTACAACTGTCAGAAGAACAAACATTCTCTCTTGGAGAAAGTATAGCCAGAATACATTCAAGGTGAGATGCTGAAACTTCATTCATCTACTTTAGATACTATGCTTAATCTGGTGTGACGAGTCCCTGGAGCAGGGCATCATGCTGTTAAGGAAAAGAGGCCAGTGAAACAGAGCAAGATGAATCGACAGAGTAATGGCAACCATGGGTTCACACAGGAATGGTGGTGAGAATGGCCATTCTTTTTTGTTTATGGACGCTGAAACCTGGGAGCAACTCAGTGGCACCCAACAGCAATTGTTTCAGCAATTTTGTTTCTTACAATTTTATGCTGGGAGGAATGTGGGAAAGTACATATTGCCAATCATACCTGGCTCCTTATCACCTTACTTTAATAAAATGTTCATATGATACATAGAAGGTAATTCACCAAGTCAACAAAAATGATGTGGCAGTAACTATTTTTATTTAATTTTGCATACTTTAATCTGCATTGTTATGTAAGATATTTGTTGGTGGGTGATGGTGGTGGTTTTAGTTACAATAAAATGCCATGATTTAACTGTAAACATGAATTCAAATTCAAGGCAGGCGATAATTCATGAGTTCAAGTCTCTAAGTTTCAATAAAGGCAGGGGAGGCTACGTTCAGATTTCAGTGTCCAATCAGCTGCCACCAGGTCGTTCTGATTCCTAGTGGTTGCACAGGAGGACAGAGTGGAAACTTCCCAAAGGCACCAGAGCCGCAGTAACCTTGGCTTTCTTCCTCAGGGTTGCTCTTGGGGTGAACCACTGACTTTGTGCAGAGCTGCCCAGACCTAACCCTCAGTGCCGCCATTGATCTAGGATGATGTCCATAGTCATAGAGAAAATAATTGAAAATTACTATTATTGTATTATAACTCTACTGTATAAAATGTTAGTATGTAAGCAATAGAAATGAGAGAAGACAAGGAAATCCCAGAAGATTTCATAATGTGACTATGTAATACTGGTATTTAGTGTCACTCAGTTATAATCTACTTATATGTATTAGTAAACAGAGGATTTGAAAAATGAGTAAGCTAGGAGAATGTGTATTATGGCCCATAGATCATGCAAAATACGATATGATACCAATCTTCAGGGCTCTTACTACTAGATCACTTTAAATTCAAGCAATATTACTAAGTAATTCTAAGAGCTAGCCATGATTCTGGTAGCAGCAAACATTTCTTTGTATTCAATTGCTTTGAAGAATTTTGAATAGCATTTTCTAATTAGCCATGCACTTCTTAATAATTTTATATTAAAGCATTTAGTGTTGAAATTTTCTTATTAAAACTTCAATTGTACTCTACTATATTCTAATTAAAACTACCCCTTGGCAATAAGTCCTGCTCTGATGTATTTGTCCTTCAATAGTAAGTGTGGAAAAATACCATTGGGGCTCATATGATGATAAGGTTGTTTACGAAGGTGAATGAATACATAATTATTTTGAAGATTTCATATTCCATTTATACTAAAATTCTTTATTGCTAGCCTCCAGCACCTTTAATGGAAGATATTCCTGGGGGTGTGTGCTATGCAGAATGAGTGAGCTATGAGTCACAGATACTGGTGAAGACTACAGTTAGGTTTAAAAGACTAAAGGTAACCTCAGAGATTAGTAAAGTTACTGTATTATAGAAATCTATATTTTTATAGAGATTCTCCTTATTCTCTTACTACATTGCAGCTTCTCTGTATTTGAAAGTAAGGATCGATCCTGCTTGAAGTTTGCGAGGTCACTAAGTACTGTATATTTTCCAATAAGAGAGATAAAACTGCATCCCATGAAATCAAAGCTTCCTGTACAAAGAAATTGAGAGGATATCTTTGAATGTCTCTCATTGCACTCAAAAACCCACTTAGTTGTTAGGAGGCATTCATGATGCATATTTATTATTTAGATTATTGCCTGAGAATATCCAATCAAAGGAATGATACATTTTAATACAGGTAGACACCTACCTGTATGTTTAACTGAAAATGCTGTCATTCTGGATGCTAGATCCTGAAATCATAAAGGATCTTTGCAGATCAGTCAGTGGTCTCTAACTACATGTAAGTTCTTTTGATATAAAGGCCATCTATTAAAATTCTACTTATTATTGAATGTTAGCTGGAGGCTGAATAATTCATATTCACTCATGTTTATATACAACTTATGAAAATACTGTGCAATGAGTGAAATGATGAGGACTGTGTAAAATACTGTGGGAGTAGTCATACAAAGGAGAGTGCTACTAACTCTACCTGGGCATGTTGAGACAGTGGTGAAATAGACTGTGGCTACTTTGTAAATCAATAAAAATTGAAAGTGAATAGAAATTTACTTAGGTGGGACAATAAAAAGGCTTATTTATGAGTTAAATGCACATTTAGGTCTCCTAGATATTTGTTTTTCTAAATTTATCAAAATCCACTCACATCCCTACCTCCTTTCTAAGATGACTTCTAATTAGATATCTTTTTTGTTAACTAATTGTGGTAGCATGATGCTGCTTTTAACACTTGTGGTACCTAAGTCTTAACACTTTTAGCTTGCCATAGCTGAGTCAGATGTGAGAAATACCTTGAGATGATAATCCCATGCACCATGCACTCTTACGAAGCTGCAGAAGAAAGTACCCCACAATAATCAAGAAGCAGACAATAAAAAGAAGACAAATCATTTACCATGTGTGTGGTTCAGATTCATGACAATCTAATGTATGCAAAGTAGAATTGTGCTCAAGTGGGTTTTGAATGGCTGAGGTTTTGGGGAATAGTTCACCAGGCCTTTATTCTGAGATGGCACTTTGTGGGCACAGCCTCCATATTTTTTGCTTATAAGCAGAGTATTTGAACAATCCAGGAACCCCAGAAAGGTAAGACATCAATTTTGAGAAATAGGCCCTTGACATCAGAAAGAAGTAGAAGATTTTCCTGAATTTCCGCATAACAGTAGGCTAGTAATAACTCCAAGCAATCGAAGAATGAAGTATGGATTCTGGGAATGATGACTTCAAGAAAAATAAGAAGCTAATATAGTCCAAACACTTGAACATATTGAAGAGACTGAGTTTATACTCAAAGAATTTGAGTTTGTGTCATTGGTTAGCACTTTATCTGCAGGGGAAAAGAAAAACTTTTCGGAGAAAGACACCATGATGGAATCTTCCCCACCCCCCACCCCCAATGGAATTTTTTTCAAAGCTATGTATTTACTATTTTTACAAAGCAAACCTTATCACCTGCAAAGTATTCCCCATTACACTTAACTCATTTGTCAAATTTGTGATTCCATTTTTGGAAACATTTTTTCCAAACTCATCTGTTTGGATGGCTGAGAACATTACACCTGTTTCATTCTTCACCCCTTCTACATTGTAAAATTACTGTCCTTTCATGTCTGTCTTCATTCATGGAAACAAAAAGTCTGACCTGGTGGAAAGAACTTGAAATGCACAATGAGTCAACATTTTCATTGGGAAGTTGACAGACGTCCTGAATCAATCGACATTACACCTGTTTTGAAATGATAAAACTGCTCATACACTTTAGTTTTTCCCATATTGCTGTCCTTCTTAGCTGTGTTCAACATCACAGCAGTTTCTGCAGCATTTTTCCTGAGCAAGAAGCAAAATTTCACAGCTGCATGCTGTTTTCTTGAATTGACCATCCTAAAAATAAGATCTGAGGGAAACTTTCTATGAAAAAATTCATTGTGATCAGAGAGAACCTTCCCAGGTGATGCCACTGAGTGCATTAACTCAGAGTAAGTTGCAAAATGCTCTCCTAGTAGGAAAAATGTGTACTAAGAAAGCTTTGCCCAGCAGAACTTTTTTGCCGTTTTTTTTGTACCCCCTCATGTTACACTATGAGACTAAACTTGGAGTGGTATTTACATTATCAAAAGTGAATGCTCAGCTGAACCCTGGTGGTGTAGTGGTTGAGTGCGGGACTGAGGCCCACTGGCTTGGCGGTTCAAATCCAGCAACAGCTCTCCAGGAGCAAGCCTGGGTAGCTCCCATGACCACTAGAGGGCAGTGATTCCCCCTAAGCGCCCCCCTCCCCCCCCCCCCCCCAAAAAAAAAAAAAGTGAATGCTTAATTTTCTAAAAATTGTTCATACCTGTACTGGAAAATTGAGGGAGGGAAAAGCAGCAAAAGTGTACCTATATAGGCTGTGTGTAAGATTTTATTTCATTCTGTTGTGTCATGGGGCGGGACTGAGTGAATGACTCCTAACTGCAACAGCAACAGTAAGAAGAGCAGCGAGCATCAATTTCTAAGAGTTGCCTGAAGCCTCACTAGTAGGCCAGGTCTTGTCAGGAGATTCAGAGAGATGAAATAGATTTCTTAGGTGAAAGCATGATTTCCCCCCTTTTCTGAGTGATAATAGTATTTAGTTCTTTAATTGGGGTCCTTTATCACACTCCAGAGTTTGAAATTAATTATGTGGTCAACTGGATTCTTTCAATTGGCAAATAGTTTTTGTCTACATCCATTTTTTTCCTACCTTTTTCTTTGGGCCCCTGCAAACTTCTGTCAACAAATGATCATACATCCAAACTGAATAATTCATTTGGTCCATTAGATCCTAAATCACATCCCTTAGAACAAATACAATTTCGTGTGTTCCTACAAGAAGCCTTTTGTTCTTCTGCAAGAGAAGGGGCAAAAGTGCACTCTCAAAGGATGCTAACCTACAGTGTTGGATATTTAATCCTTAAAGCTCTGTGATAGGGGTTTTTCAGTATAGAGACATCAGGGGGTTTCGCAATCCATGGAAAAGTTAAAGTGAGTTTGAAGCCCTTTAGATAACTAGGTTTCATGGTACTTTGCTTGCATTTGACAAATTTTTATAATGTTTCAATTTATCATAAATAAATAGAATTGTGCCTTATAGAAAAGACAAGTAACTGTGTACTACCACTGAATCCCATCAAGATATACTACTGTGTGGGCCTAAATATTGGTGCTGTAAAGGCATGGAGACTTTCTCACTAGTAGTGGCTCTTGTAGACTGACATTTTTCATTTTAATGGGTTAGTTTTAAGCAGAATTTTGGTAAAGAGAATTAAAGGTTCAACAATATTACTACAAGAAAGGGAGAAATACCCTCATCATGAATAAATTGCATCTGCTATCTTTGGCTGAGCCCCAGTGGCGTAGTGGTTGTGTGTGGTACTGCAGCCCACTGGGTTAGCGGTTCAAATCCAGCAGCAGCTCTCCAGAAGCAAGGCGGGGTCTCCTACTCCCACCAGGGCAGTGATGCCAAAAATAGATAAATAATAAATAAAAATATATAAGTATCTTTATGTCTTAAGTGTGACTAAAAATACCCCAGATTTCAAATACCCCAAATCCAATCCACACATGTACACCAATGTTTAAAGTACACACACACGCGCGCGCACACACACACACACACACACACACACACATGAAAATAGGGAATGGCCAGTGAAAATTATTTCTCGCTCTGGTCCCCTTTCTGGGTACCACTCGGCACTAAAGGTACGAGCATGCTGGCTCCCTCTGCGCCCCTGCTCACACTGCTGTGGGAGTCCACATCCACCTATGCTATGATTTATTATTTAACTGTAGGCTGTGTTCATTGCAGCAGGGAACCTGTCTTCCTGCAGCTCCTTTGAGATCTACGACTGTCATAATACTCTGCACAGTGGCTTGGACATCATTCGCCAATGTGAATTCCCTCTGAACTTCTCCAAAAGGATTCATTTTCATAACCTCAATGGAGCACACCGAGATTTCATGCCTGAGCTTATTGACTCTCTGATATCCCGTGTGCTCATAGGAGCATTAAACCATAGGCAGCTGTTCTTCTGGTTCTCGTTGTCAGGTGGGAAATTATGAAGAGCTTCATGCTGCTCTAAATAATTAAAATTAATACCAGAAGAAAACCTGCTCAATTAGCATCATATTCCTTACAGATTCAGAATATTAAACTAGTGCCCAAAAAGATGTTTGAGATACAAATATTTAAGTAGGAATAACTTTTAATCTGCCTTAGTCTTTTCAACAAAATATATCAATCGAATGACTCTTAATAAAGAAGCTAACAATTCCATTTTTATCTGTTTATTACTCTTTTCCTAGAGGAATTGGAGAAGCTGGCTTTTAATAGAAACAATTCCTGCATCCTCTCCCCAGAGGAGCCCTTGCTGTTTTCAATAACCCTAGCTTCATCCAGAAGATCATTTTTGTAAGGTAGAGATTGTCCAAATAAGACAGAAAAGGAATGTAAGAACAATAATGAACCACCAAGGGGACACAGTTATGAATATACCTTAGATACAAGCGAACATTGAAAAAGATTGGTTATCTGGATTTAAAGGGTTTAATGCCATGGTCTTATGGGACAAATCCACTAGCTGGCATGTTATAATTCATAAACTGTATGTTTTGCACTCATGTGGTGAGTAATATCTAGGATCTTAAAAGCAGGAGAGTGGTCACCTAAGGCACAAATGTTGTTCTCTAGTGAAGTGGAACGAAAGACAAAGCAGGAAATTAAAGATTCATGGAAGAAAGTAGTTTACAGAACTGGGAGGAGCCATGGCCTCACCTACTTGAGACCCAGATAACTGGATGGTACCCAGCTAGCACTACTGACCATTCTGATCATAACCACAGTAGACGTATCCTGATAGAATGGGAGAAAGGTCTGAAAAGTACTTAAAAAAAAAGCGTACTGGACTGGTGAGATGAGAGGACTCGTCAAAGCTACTGCTCTGATACTCTTTAAACTTTAAACCAGATGTATCCTTGAGATCACCTTTTAACTAAATAACAGACTGAATTGTGGGATAAAATCCCTCATGAGTAATGAAATGAGCTTCTTAATATATTTATAGGAAGTTAGATGTTCAACAAGGAGTCCACAGCAAAGATGAGTAAGGGTGCAGGTGATCTAGAATGCTGGAAATGGCATAACCTGAATGAAATAAATGAGAATGACAGCTCATTCTGAAAAAATGTAACAGTATTACCGGATCGTTTGTTCATTGGTGGTATTAGGGGGTAACTGAATTGGTTCAGACTCAGGCAAGCGTTGTGTACAACAGAATGAAACACTGGCATTTCTGTGCACACCATCCTCTCCGTGGTTTTTATGTGTGAGCTCAGTTTCACAGTCACTCATTGAGTCCAGCTCATCGTCCATCCAACTCATTGTGCATCTCCCACTTATCTGACAGCCCTCTTCTATAGCAAGCATGATGTCCTTCCTTCTCCAGGGAAGGTCTCTGTGATCATATGCTCAAAGTACAGCAAACAGTTTTACCATCCTTGCTTGCAAGGAGCCTTCTGTCTGAGACAAACAGCTTGTCTCTGAGCAGTCTGTGGGATTGGTATTATACCCTTGGACTGCACTCCAAAGGCACTGTGTCTTCTCCAGTCTTCTTCCACTCTGTCCTCTTTTCACATGTGTATGAGGTGAGGAGAACTACTAAGATTTGAGTGAGAGGGAATTTAATCTCCAAAGTGACATTTTTATCCTTTTAACACTTGACAAAGGCCTTTTGTAGCAGATTTGACCAATGCAATTATTTGTATGAAAATTTTAAGACAGGTGTCTTATTTGGTTTGTAAAGTTTCACATTAGACACAGTAAAACTTACGCTAAAATCATAAAAAGAAATATGAGCATAATAAGAACAAATTCTAGAACTAATTTCAATATTACTAGAATGAAGAAGAAAACAGGAGAATGTTTACTCTGCTACCCATGAGGATTATATATACATGTGCTATTTCAGGGCACTATAATGCAGATAGTATTTGTGATCACCCATCACCCAGTGCCTTGCTCTACTCATGATACAGAGAAAAGCATAGTAGTATAGCAGTGGAAGGCCTGCAACCACGGTCACAGTGAGGCTAGACACAATTTCTATTCTCGGTATGTGTGACTCTCAGAACTCTATACCCATTTATAGTTATACCAATAGAATGTTGGGTTTGTTTTCTCATTAATTTGTTCATATTATTTTCAAAAGAGTGTGCCTGAATATTTGACCTTTGTAATAATAAAAGCCATATCATGATACCCCAGACCTGAGAGAAGAAAGTGCATTTTAAAGCTATCATTTGAGAATTTGGGTCAACTCTCCTGAGAGTTCTGAGTTTGATATTAATTTCCTTTCTCAGCTTAATTTCTTTCACTGAAAGAGCGTTCAGTGAAGCATATAAGACAGATGTTTTGTATGAGACAAAACTGAGCTCAGTGTGCTGTGCGATGCGGTTGGGAGAAGCTTTCAGAGAATCCAGCACGATTTCTCCAGAGCATCCCAAGTGACTCGAACACCCACCCAGGAAGCCAGCGATCTTACTGTCAATTTCCCTGCGTACATACAAATTTGTAAGAAATTGGCCTTTGGAAATGAGCAAGGGACTCCTTAATGTGCGGAAAGAAAAGCTGAAAAGTTCAGGCTGGATTTTCTACTTGCTAATTGAAGGATATGCCGACAATTTATGCAGTGATTCTGAAAGCTATGTCGTGGGAGACTCCAAATACATCAAACAAGCAAATAGACTAAACCTGTGTCCTGATTGTCACTGGCCTGGCTTGAAGACATAAGTTATTAAAAAGAGAGTGTCCAAAGAAGAGGACTAATAAATAATAAATGGCTGGTAGATGAAGTGATTAAAAAATAAGAGATCATTCTTTTTCTTTGTAATTGCTTCTTAAATGGGGCTGGACCATGGCAACACCTGCCTGCCTTTTTCTTACCCTGGACTTGCTGTGCTTTTTAAACCAAGAGAGTCAGACAGCCAGCTCTGGTGTCCGTCACATCGCTGTAAGCGAGGAACAACCAGTAGCAATGAAATACAAAGAGACAAAGTACTTTGAGCAAAGACCAAAAAAATATTGCAGCATATACAAAAATGAAATATATGTATTTTTGCTTTCATCTTATCAGAACAAACCAAAACTTTAAAAAACCGTTTTGTTTTAAGAGGCTTGCATTTGTGACATGATCTTATGTACCTTCTCCAGCAAGCTTTGCTCTATCGATAATCACAATCAGTGACTCTGGATATGAAAATAGAGAAATTTAAGGGAAAGAGTAAAACCAACAGATTAGAGACCCTGTGAAACTGTTTAGCTTGTATTTTGCAATTTTATATTTTGTAATTTTAAATTATTGGAAGCTGTAAAAATACTTGCGTGTCTTTTTACCTAGTCAAGTAGCCTATGTTCATTTTCCCCATTGAATAGGCAAACTTTTCTCTGTGTGTGTGTGTAATTGCCTAAGGATTAAAATTCCGTGTGGTTGCCAGTACACTTAAGTATTTTGTCAGATGTGAGAGACAATAAAAATGATGGGTCGCAGTATGGCAGAACATAAGGAAAGACAAAGAGGGGCAGAGTTGAGACAGGAAGACTAGAGAGTTCCATGAGATGCCATTCAACATGCTCTCCCAAAGGGTGCTTGCAGTCACCCTGGACCCTTTCCTTATCCACATTTCTGCATTATTGACAGACTCACAAAGCTTGGGGGGGGGGTGCGGAGAGGACATACTGCAGGAAGTAATGGTGTGTTGAGGGACTTGGGAAAGCAGAGAGAAAGAATGAGAGAGCAGGAGAAAGGAAAGCAACAAACACTACTTGTTATTTGGTAAAATTACAAGTGCTAATGAGTTATTCAGTGGACTCTTTCTGTGGGACTCTATCTGTGGCTTATTCATCAGAAAGCTACAAATAAGAGAATTAATTATCCCAGTCAAGTACATATGACTAAATGTGCATTGTAAACTCTACCTCACCAGTCACTCAACACGTGGATAAGGGTCTTCACCATTTAGATTGTTCAGATCCCCCAGTCTTCTGTTCCATAACATTGGGGTCACTTGGTTTCTCTTTACGCAGGAAAGTCCTCATTTGGGCCGGTCTTCCCACCCATTTCTTATACCCCACCCTTGTTTGCTCTCCAAGAGTTTCATAATGAATCCAGCTAACGGTCTCCAAGTCAGAACCACCGTAACATGCCTAGAATCCTACTTCTGAGACCTGATTATCATCCTATTCTTCTTCCAAAATTTCTTATATGAAAGTGATTTGGATGATCAGGGGACTGATGAAATAATAAATACTCAAAAGTTCCTTTTGCTCTTGAGAAACTACCCAAAAATTTATTTCAAGCGTGCCTACGGCATACAACAAAACTGTGAAATTGGTGAGCACGCCTTGACCAGAACCATGTGATTACCCAGAATTGAGCCAATGTGTGACAAATTCCTGAAGTCAGTTAAAGGGCTGGCTGCAGCATGCTGAGCCTTGGCACATGTCACAGAGATAAATGTCGTAAAACCCTCGCACCAAGAGAGAATTGTACATATTTGATTAGCCCAGGGTTTGGCAAACTCCTGAGACTGAAGAACCAATCTTGTCCCTTCTAACAACTTTAAAATCATTGAAGAGCCTTTTAAATATGTTTCTCCAAATGAATGAAATCACTGTGATCTGAAATAACAACCATCAAATGTTGTCAATGTTATTTCAGAGCCCCATGTTCACACTGAAAGAGCTGCCTCATGTGGCTCGTGAGCTGCAGTTTGCCCACTCCTGGCTTAGCCTTTTCCCTTTCAGTTAGGCCTCTTGCCCTGTCTGCAGCTTCCTGCACTTGTGCCCCTGCTGCTCTCAGCCACTCAGTTGCCTAAAGCAACAGGTACGCTTTAGCTAAACACTCTCGCCATTGTTTTGATTTATTATTATAGCCTGGTATGGAATATGTTTATGGAAAATCTTTATGTACATTAATGCTGTTTTCTTTGGATTATATTTTGCTAGCACTTTAATAATTAGATTGTTAAAATGTAATCATCTATATTTTAAATGGCTGCTTGTTATAACTGTTTTTTTGAAGTTTCTGATCGACTCTGGTTCTTTCTGCATTTCGTAAGTTGGTTTGTAACAGATTGTACCACATGCTTTAGCTTGTTACTCCGTAACTTCCATGAATCTTAACTCATATTAGTTATAATACTAGTTTTTAAAAAATTTATTTTAGTAACAATATAAAAAGATAGCTTGCATATTTGGTAACTACTGTGTTTGAGTAATGTGTGTGCATGTATATGTCATATGCTGTTCATTGTGTTTTCGTAAAATTTCTATTTATATCAAGAATTTAATTATGGGAATATTTTATTTTATGAAGTTTGTTTTTCACTTTATTATTTACATGTGTGTATGAGCTTCCCTAGACTAGGAGTTCACAGTAGCCATCCATTTAAAATTATTAGCTGTGTCTTTTATACGTTACATGGTGAGGAGTCAAGTGGATATTCCACCTACAGCAGCCGAAGGCAGTCACTGCTCTGGGTAACTTGAGCAATGGCACACGTTCTGCTCTTGTACTGAATCATGTTTGCTTCTTATATTGGAATGTGGGTAGGTTGAAATGTGAGTAGATATTTTGCTATCTTTCTGTCTTTGTTTCGTGCCTGGGAATTTACAGAGCACCTCCCTGTCTCCATGTGCATGTACTGTGGGACACAGTGGGAAGTGGCCCTTCATTTCCCCCTCTCCAAGTCAGCACTCAGGGTTTCCCTGAGAGAGGTCCTCTTGATGGAAGAAGCTCTCATACACGTGCTAATTGGAAATGCCATCTACGATTCTACATTTTTATTCTATTTCATGGGTCCGCTGGTCTGTTATTGTACCAGTAGCATATATTATATGAAATTTTTTCCCACAAGATTATGTGCAACCTTTCTTTCTTTAAAATATGAATATTATTCAAGGTGGTGGTTAATATAATTTTAGAGGATTTTCCCCTTTCCTTACCCTATCTAAAGATTAGCAATTCAATTCATATTTTTTTAAAATCTTACTTTTGCATTAATTGACATTGTTTTCATGGGAGTCCCTATTGAACATTTTAATCACCAGATCCAATTGCTCTTTGGCAGTCCTAGTCAAAATTTATAGCATTGTATTTTTTATTATAATACATATATCTACATTCTCTTCTTATAACTTTTAAACTTTTAAAAATTTAGTAGCTGTCTAGATGCTAGTTTTGTCATAGTTTATTTTTCCTTTATTCATCCTGTCCTAACACTGTAGTAAACCTTTAATAGTGAAAATTAGAGGGAGCCTTTAGGGAAGGTAGATTTGAAATTGCATTATGAAATATTAAATAACTTGAAAAGATCAGGTTCACTTCTGGCACAGAATGGAGAAAATTGATCATATACTATTCTTTTATTTTCTAAAATGAATTATTTTTACTTCAATTTTTCATAGCAGCAGGTGGATTGAACCCTTCAGGGAAGGTATAATGTGGTCAAAATAAAAGAGCGAGTTTCCTGCAACACCTCACAAGAAAGGTTGAAGACATAACAGCCTCCTGATTCAGATGTATAAATTAAGGTTCGCTAATAAATTTTAAGATACTTGAAAAATTCAGAAGGCACAGTCACCATTGACATGCATTAACACTTTTACTTAGTTTGATTCTTCAGTTGTGTGAGCTGCAGTGTTCAAATTCAAAATGCATCACAGGGATGTACATCCCACTAATCCCACATGTGTACAGAAAATAGATTTGAACTTAAAGATATAAAACAAATATTCCGACTATAAAGTTCAATTCTCTGATTTCTTACATTCTACATTCTAGTCACCAGTAACCTTATTGCTAACTCCCCTTTACCTCTTTACAATTTGATTTGTACTTTATTTTTAATGGAATGTAGTTTCCAAATCATGGTTATGTATTGGTAGCATATGAATTAGGTATGCGGCTGAGCCCTGGTGGCGTAGTGGTTGTGTGCAGGACTGCAGCCCACTGGCTTGGAGGTTCAAATCCAGCGGCAGCTCTCCAGGAGCAAGGCTGGGTAACTCTCATGACCACCAGAGGGCAGTGATGCCCCCCCCAAAAATAAAAAACAAAAACAACAATAAAAGAATTAGTACATGGGGTATTCATTGGTTTAAGTACCCTGAGAAAAGGTGACTTCCCCCCTCTTTCTGAAAGTTTGCAATAACACATGCATTGGCTTACTTAGTTTGGCTATTTCTGATATACACATAGTCATGATTAAAGATTACCAAGAATAATTTTATACTTTCTGTGTGGACTGAGAACCTTCTGTCCTTTGTTCAGAAATAGTTATTGCTTTTATCTCTTCAGCTGCCTATCAGTCTTTCTACCACTCATGTTTGTTTTAACAGATCCAGTGCAAGTGCCTCCCCTACTTGTCCCCATGAATTCCTCTGCTGCGACCCTTGCTTTTCTCACAAGACTAAGTCCCTGGTTCAAGATGTGCCAGTCAGTACTCGGAGACAGATTTTTCTCTCTGGAACTTGTGAGATCTTCATTTTGGGAGTGGTGGTGGGGATGGTTTAGATATTCTCTAATTTAAAAAAATGAAACAAAAGAACCCAAAGTCTCTGACATTCAGGTAAAATTTAAAACCACCTTCACTATTATCAAGTTGATTCTGATATAGCATAACTCTGCATTGGGTTTCTGGTACTGTCCGTCTTTACTGTATTGGGCGATCTCATTTTTCTCCCATGAAATGGGTTTGAAACACTGGTTAGCAGCCCAACACCTAACCGACAGTGCCACAAGGCTTCCAGAAAGAGAAGCTCACATTGTACTTCCTTTCAAAGAGTCATCAAAATGACAGTTAGTTCTGTGAGAGACCCGGCTTCATCCCGTCTCCCCCTTGCATTGAATTAAGTCACTCTAGGAACTAGAGGGACATCTTGATCAGCAGAGGCCCTCAGTCAGCCACTGTACAACACTCAGACTTTACTGTTTCCTAGCCCAGTAAATACCATATTGATTTGACCAGTATGAGTTGATTTTTCAGTGATTAAGGCTGAAAGAAATCCAGTTGCTATTCTAGATGCCGAGAAGAGAACCTTAAACTGGATTCCACATCAAGAGCCTACATTCTAATCACCAGAACATATTCACTTTAGTATGCTGCACCTTACTGTGGATGCAGCTACTTCTGGGACATGTAAAGCTATCAATCATAAAGGGACTACTATCATAAGGACATCATTATTTTACCTCTTGAAATATAGATAGCACTGAATTATAATGTGAAATATAGAAATCTTTTTGTACCATGTAAACGGAGATAAAGGTTGGGCTCATAATGTTGCACAGCATCCCTATGTGATAGACACCTTTTGAGAACACAGAAAAACCAACTATTGATGGACCCTACTGACAACTACACAGGGAGGTTTGTGTTGTTCAGAGAAGTTTTAATGTGACAGTCACATAATCTCACATCAACTCGAGCGAAGAGGTGGAGTCTAGCTTGTTAATCAGTTCATAGCCTATGATGCCTCTGTGGGCATCCCCTTCTGAGAATGTTGGGAACTCCTGTCTTCCTCCTTGGAGGCGGAACATCCACTCTCTCTGCTCCACATTCCTAATGACAAGCGACAAGGAGTCACACTAATGGAAGCCAAAGTCCTGGAGTCGCTTTTACCCCCTCGGGGCCCACAGGACTTTCCACTCACTGGCTCATCGTCTGCCTGCATTCTGCATCATTGCATGTGCTGCATGAATCTAAAGAGGAATTCATCGGCCAATATCAAATTTATGAACTTGATCTGGACTGAGCTGGGATGTTTTATTGATGCATAATTCTTTCTTCTTCTTCTTCTTCTTCTTTTTTTTTTGGTGCTGAAACCTAGGATTGTACATAATTGTTTTTTTACTTGTTTTTTTTTTTTTGGGGGGGGGGCATAACTGCCCTCTGGTAGATGGTCCAGCCTTGCTCCTGGAAAGCTGCTGCTGGATTCCAACCCTGTGGGTCACAGTCCTGCACACAACCACTACGCTACTGGAGCTCAGCCTGAACATAATTGTGTCTTGATATAAAATTTTCTCTTACATATATATGAGTGTCTATCACTTTGGTTCTCTAATCAACCTAGACTAACATGCCTTACTCATCTTAGCCTAACAATGCTTGTTTTCCTGACTCTACTCAGTGCCTTTACCATTGAAACTGATCAGAGCAGATACTATACTTGATCTTATCTGGAAGGCCCCAAAGTGATCCAGTGCTCTTATAATTTAATTTAAATATTGGATTCCCTATTCAAATGAAACCAATAAAATTTCAATGCAGAAGAGTCTACAATTTTGAAGCTGATTATCAGTTTCCACTGTTTATTCCAAGTCAGCAGCAGAAGAGAACTCATGAGTGTTACCATAAACTTGGTTACATTTTTAAAAACCTGGTCACATCTTAAAGGCGGGAATGAGTTCTTTTGGGCCATGAAAATATATAGCATTGTATAATTATTTGGTGATAATATATTTGGTTCATTAGTGATGCTTTAAAATAGAAAACTTTTTTTCTACTTGGTGCATAGATTGTGTGAACATATTAAAAGACTTTAGTTTGTGTGAGTGATACATGACTTAGAATTGATTGTGTGGCTGTGAATGTGCATGGTAAAGGTGGGAAGATCCCTGCTAAAAGCAAGATAACAATGATAAAATTTCAGTAACTCTTTTATTTACTTTTCAATATTCTATACCGTAGTTATCTTCTTGTTGAGAATATGCTCACCCAAACCTCCACCACATGCACCTTAAACTTGTACAATGTAGTGACAGTGATTAGATTCTTTAAGCTGTGCAACCATTCCTATCTTTTCTGAGATTTTGCTCCCTCATAAACATAAATTCACACCCCTTTTGGGTCCTATTTTCCAAATGAGTGTTGTCAATTAGGTATAATTTAGATTAGGTTTGAAAAATCTCTAGACAGATCTCTATTTTACTGGTTAATGGTAAGATGAATTGAGCAGATAATTCAGGACAGTAATATAAAGGGTTCAGCCACCCTCCATGGCTCTCGTGCTGAGCTAGTGCTGAGATCATGTGAATATGAATTTCTGTTCTCTGTTTACCACTTTTGATCAGGATTCTTCTATAAGTTTTTTGATCAAAGTGTTTATGAATGGTATCCCAAACGATCTATAGATTCAATACAATCCCAATAAAAAAACCCCAACAGACTTCTTTGCAGAAATAGAAAACCAGTCCTGAACTTATTTGGAAAGGCAAGCAATCTCCTCTAAATAGCTAAAACATTGCTGAAATGGAAGAACAAAATAGGAGGAGTCACACTTCCTGATTTTACAACATAGTGTGAAGCCATTATAAACAGCTACTTATTATACACCCACCTTTTAACAGCCTGCTACTTGGAAGATAAAGGAGCTCCGGTTGTGTAATAATTATGTCTTGAATTGCTAACTGGAAGGCCAGCAGTTTGAAACCACCAAGTGCTCTGTGGGAGAAAGATGAGGCTTCTTGCTCCCATGATGTTTGACTTTCTCTGGGCAGTTCTCCTGCTATGGATGGGAGTGGACTTGACTGCAGTGTCTTCCTTTCTTTCCCCTTGGCAGTTCACAGTCAGGTGCCCAGGTCAAAGAGGCCAGAGGAACAGAATTGAGAGTCTAACAACAAACACATGCACCTATGGTCAACTTTTTAAATGAAGGTGCTAAAGTCAGTAAAAGGAAAGAGAAGTGTCTTCAGAAAGTGTTGGTGTAATAATTGGATTTCTACATGCAGAAAAATGAAAGAGATCCTGTGTCTTACTAAACACAAAAACAAATTCACAATGGTGTAAGAACTTAAACTTGCAAACCGAAACCATAAAGTTCTTTAAATAAGGAGGGACAGTGTTGTTAAGAATAGCCCTATAGATTATTTAAAATAACAAAAGCATAAGCAAACAAAAGACAAATAATGAGATCTCATAAAAATTAAAACTTTTCTTCATCAACGGAATTTGCAAAAAACGTGCAATCACAAACAGGCCCAGGCACTGGATAGCTCACTGTCACCACTCCTGAATATAAAAATCATTGCAGCCCTGCCTCCATCATCACCACTGACTCCTGGAAGTGTTATTGCTTCCTTAACATTGAATGCAGATGCTGCCATAATGCTTCTTTGGGCCATTTGCTCGTCATTCAGTATGGAGGACCAATCCGTAACATTGGCTAAGTCATAGGGGTAAGCCAAATCCCAGCATACTCAAAAAGGTAAGCAAAAGAAACTCTTAAAAAATTCTTCAAACATAGAAAGATTGGTCAATGGCCAAAACTGCATATGTAAATATTATGGTAAATGTTCTCCATATAGTTTGTGGTTGTCAGCTCCACAGAGGGCAACCTCCTGTATAATAGAACAACACATTACCAATGCTGTGTCAACTTCCCGACTATGTTGGCACACTTATGGCCCATGTAGGAATTTAATAGTTTACTTAATCATGTAAATATCTCTTCATGATGCACTCTCTAAATCTTGCTTTATTGAAATAATTTGACATTTTAGGTTTATCTGATTAATAGACTTAACTCTGTTAAAGAAAACATGGAGTAAAAGTTATTTCTGGATTATTTTTTTCTGCCAAGACGCAAGAGCAGTTGAGCAATGAGGCTTATGATGTAGATACCAATGAGATGATGTGAATGGAGACCCAGAAGGACATGTCCATTATTTATGGTGAAAATCATGGGTTGAAAGTCCATTATTTTCTGCTATGGTTGCTCCTAAAAATCTGTTATTTTTAATCATAACATAATTATACTGTATGGCAGAGAGAAAATATAGCACCATGTAAAAGGCATGATTTCAGGCTTGCTCTGGGGAAGCTTGCTAGGAACTCCTTTTGGGGTCGGAGCACTGGTGCTCTTTGCCGTCCACTGTGCATCAGCTTTAATTAGTTTGACAAGGTGAACTGTTGCTTGTGGGAAGTGATTGCAGGTTCTCAATAGAAATGGCGGCATAAAGCCGGCTAGATGGTATTTGTCTGGCTGGAGAGTACAAAAACGCACACACACGAAAGGCTCTGCAGAAAAGCCTCTTCCAGAGATAATGATAGAGCTGCTTTCCGGACTTAAAGACCCAAAGCCAAGTGAGATAGGGTGCTGTGTTCACCTTGGGTGAACAGCTGTGCCATCTATTCAAGAAGACCAGAGAAGTTAAACCGGAAGTATTAAATAATGGGTAAACACTGCTGGGTACCTGCTCTAAGATGGATTTGAATTTTAAGAAGGTGTTAGAAAAGGGGAGTAGTATTGAAATGTTGATTACTTGGTGGAACCATTCAAATGTGGTTTTGTTTCCAGTTCTTTACAAGGAGCTACAGGACAGATCCAAGGAATTTGCTGTAGGTTCTCAGTCAGTTTTGATGTTTAATTGATGTAATAAGGTTTCCACTGAGATTTAATTGGCCCTATCGGAGAGCTGGCTGCTTTTTTGTGCAGCTGTGTGTATATCTTGTATTCCATTTACTTAATGCTTGTATGTAAGATTTGCTCATCAGCACGTGATTTTCCTTCAAAATACTTTTATTGCTACAAGCTTTAGGTCACAATGTCTTCGCAGAGAATTATATTTGTTTTTTTTTTCTTCACTGCCTTAATTTATGCCATTGTGATTCATGTAACATAGTTAATTTAGTAAACCTCATTTAATAATTCACACATATGCATTCAACAGTTATTTATATGTCAGACATCAATCCTGAAACCACACAAAATAATGATTTCCCACTTGGAGCTAGTATGGAAGCACTATTGTATTCACATGAGCTCCCACAGGTGCAGCGTTTCATGCTTTGCTGGATTCATTGTCATGCATAACTAATGATAGAAGATGTTAGTAAAAGAGGAACTCACCCGAATAATAAACATAGGAGGACAAAAAGAAATCAAGAATGCATTTACAAGGGGACTTCACAAATTTGTGGAAAACTTGGATTAAAAGTTAAATATTTTAAAAACTGCCACGGAGTCCCCATTGCCAATAAACTTAGCTTTCTGGTACGTCAAGTGAAAAAAAAAGATAATGGAATTCATTATCTTTTATACTCCAGTGATTTTCACAAATCTCTAAAGCCCCCTTAAAAACAGGCAAATTGGTGGAAAGAGGAAGAAGTTATGTTCCCCGAAGCATCTCTTGAATCCTCGCTATTAGCTAAGTGTTTTTCTAGAGACTGGGGATGTAGCAGGATTTTCTTGGTGATGCAGAACATTAAGCATCCAACTACGAACTGGGAGACTGGCAATTGGGACTCACCCAGAGGCACCCTGAAAACAGACATGTCCATACTTGTGAAAGCCACAGCCTGGAATGTCCTGTCAAGCTGCAACCGTCTGCACACAGAGGACACGTTGAGTTGGAGTTGACTCGATGCTAACTAACAGGAAGAATGCAGCAGTGATCAAGACAACATTCCTTGCTGTCGAGGATTTATTTTAGAGGATAAAGGGGATAGACAAAAACAAGTAAGACAGTAAATAAAAAGGAGGCTTTAAAGAGTAAAAAGTACTGTGAAGATCAGTAAACAGAAGGCCCTACATCTTAAATTATTGCCTGAGCAGGCTGCATTGAACTTGGTGGTCGATAGCCATCCTTTGTGCTGGCCTGAGAGGAGTGGAGTGAATGAAGTAGCCGCGGGCAGCAGATCTGGGACAGCATTTCAGGACACCGAAAAACGCAAGCCCAGAGCGAGCTCTCCTCGCACCCTCTGTGACCTCCTTGCAGATGTTTCACTGCCACTCCTACGCTACTCAGCCTGCTAGAAGCAAATTAGTAGTCCACTTCTTGAAGCGAAGGCTGGAAGGGTCTTTGGAAAAATACTTGGCACCAATTTCTCTCCGGTATGTTAAGAGGCCCTTTCCATTATGCCTATCACTGTGGGTTCTCTAAGCACTGCGGAGTCATTGAGGGTCTCCTTTTTTTGCTGACCCAAACCTAAGGTTGTTCAGCAAGCCCCATGTGTACAACACAAGGAGATAGCCGCCCGCTCTGTACCATCCTCAGAGCTGTTCTGCTGATGTCCAGTGTTGGGACTGCCATGCCAGGTAACCTCATAGAGGAATGTTCTCTTTTCTATCAACCCTCTACTCTGCCAAGATGATAACCTTGTCCAGGGACTAGTCTCCCCTGATAGAGGCCCAAAGTGTGTTAGACGAAGTCCCATTTTCTTGGCTTCTAATGAGCATTTTGACCGTTCTTATTCGAAGGCAGATTTTTTGGTTCTTCTTTCTGTCCATGGAACTTTCAATGTTCTTTATCCACACTCTGACAAAAATATCAATTCTAATAATAACTAATACCACCTGTACAACTACCTATCATATAATGTTTCTCCACTCTAGGCAAATTAATTTGGTTATTATTTACCCCAGTACCTTGCTCTAACATTTATATATATATATATATGTATATTTATATATATAAATTGCACCATTCCATATCTATATCTATATAGATATGGAATGGTGCAATTTATACTTCATTTGTGTTTTACAGACTGCCTGTCTTTTAGAGTTCACCTAGAGCGAGTAATTCTCACGTGAATTGTTTCACAAATTAATCATTTTTTATTATTGCTTAAATGAGTTTTGACTTCCATAAATTTAATGCCTTTGTGCTCTACTTGCTATTGATAGTTCTTTATGCAATGTCTACAGTTATAAACATTGTTGTAAATAAGTTTAAAGAGATTCAGAAAAGAAGAAAATTTGTGTTAAAGTTACCCATTGTAATTAGCTGCTTTCCTGACTCGAGCTATGTACCTCTTACCACCTTTTTATCTTCTCCACTTTAATTAGTAACTGTCTATCTGAAGCCCCAAAGTAACCTCATGGAAATAATAATTGTGAAGCTTAAAGGAGAGAGTATATTTAAAGGTAAAGAGATCTGATAGTGCTCTTCAGTAACCATTGGTCTGCTAATCACAGAGGCAGTAGTTCAAACCCACTAGTCACTTCTCACGGGGATGCTAAGGCTATATGCTTTCAAAAAGATGTACAACTTCTGAAACCTTATGCCGGTGGGTTTATGAAATGTTACTTATTACCTTTTTTTGTAGGAAGCACACCTTGGGAAATCAGTCAATGCAAGGATGGACACAGTGGAATACAACAAAGCAAGAGACTCCTTGACTGCTATTTGTCCTTTATCAGTTTCAATTTAATAGAATGATTTGGGAGAGAAGAGAACATAAATGTACATTATAGATTAATTTCTCTTAGCCACTTTTAAAAAATGGTTTCTTTTGTATCTTACTCAAGCACTCAGGGAACAGGTCCTGAGCCCCTGCTGTGTTCGAGACACTGACCTAAGTTCTAAGAGTGGGCTGTTGTTAAGTGCCTCCAGCTGGTTGTGAACCAAAGACACCTGGCGTACAAGACAACAGAACACCACCTGGTCTTGTGCCATCTCGCAATTGTTGTTATATTTAGAACCATCATTGCAATCATGGTGCTATTCCAGCATGTTGATGATCTTCCTCCTTTTCATGCCCCTCTGCTTATACCTGGCACGATGTCCTTCTCCCAGGACTGGTCTATTCTGTTAGCATGTCCAGAGTAAGACAGATGGAGTCTTGCTATCGTTGCTTCTGGGAGCATTTTGCCTGTGCTTCTTCCAAGACCTATTTGTTTGTTCACTGGCAGTCTATAGTACTTTCAGTATTCGTCATCAGCATAATAATTTAAAAGCATCAATTCTTCCATATTCAATGGAACTTTCATATACAGTTGGAGCCATTAAAAACACCCTGGTTTGGGTCAGGTCTGCTGAGTTCTCCAAGGAACATCTTTGATTTTCAACAGTTAAAGAGGTACTATACAGCAGATTAACTTAATGAAACGTGTCCTTTGATCTCTTGACTGCTACTGCTATTTCTATGAGCTTAGATTGTGCACCCAAGCAAGATGACCTCCTTGACAACTTCAGTCTTTTCTCCATTTATCATGGTGCTACCCATTTGGTCTGGTATGAGATTTTGTTTTTCTTTACATTGAGTTGTAATCCACGTCGATGGCTGCAAGCTTTAAACTTCTTCAGCAAGGTAAGAGAAGGCTTAAAAGAATTCTGATGGTGTCAGTAATGTTAGTTTATGATACATAAAGAAAATAGTAAGAAACAGTGTTGTTTCTTAATATGGTTTTTGAAATAGATAGGGCTGAATAATGAAGGGTGTTGTATAGCAAGTTCCCTAAGAAGATTCCACGTTTGAGATGGAAAGCAACTAAGTTTGAATTTTAGGACTTCCCTTTAAAAAGAGTGGGTGAGGGGGTGGGACTGGGTCTGTTTCATGAAGAGTGTGAGAATTAAAGGTACAAAGGTCATAATTGTTGTTAACGTGAAAGTGGTCCTGTCATGACATAGAAACCATTAAAGAGGTCAAAGTAAAACGCTATGCATTGGTATTTGTATGAATTCCATTTGACAAACTCAGGGACCTATGAGTGAGAGTTCAAACTCTCAGGTAGGGCTACAGGACCAGAGCTCAGGCAAACATTCAAGCATGCGAGGGGAGCTTGGAGAGAAGCATCCCTGTGCAAACAGAGAAGAGGGGAGAAGTAATCGAAAGAGAATATATAGCGCATACTCAATCACTGAATGTGAGCAGTGAAAGGAAATCAGACATCTGCATTTCTGGTGTACAAGCTGGGTAGACTCTGTACCCTTTTAGCCAGTGAGCGTGTAGGGGCGGGGATCTCCTTCCTGTTGTGAACTGCTTGGACGTGCGAGTCATTCCCACTCCATTTGTCTTGTGTTCTAAGTCTGACCAGAGCGACCATTGACTTTTTCCTTTCCTGTAGGAGTATGGAGTCTGGATTACAGCTTCCTGGACATCCTTTCTAATGCTCTTTTCTGGTCTGAAGCTTTTTAGGAAGGTCTTCATATTTACTGCTCTCGAATGGCCCCCCATTATTGGGCATTCCACTGTTCCTCTCAAGTTATTTTTCTATTTTGAATTTCTCTAAAGGTCCTTGTGATCTTACTTTTTTTTTTTTAAGAAAGAATTCAACTAAATCATCCCATTTAATCTTCACAACTTTGTGTCCAACAATGGTGCACATGACCCGAATGACCATTCATCTTTTGGGGTGTTTCTTTTGGTTTTCATATTAAGTGCCAAAGACAAGGAGGAAACAATGAAGTGGTTTTGCAAATACATCTGTAGGGTTAAATAAAACTCTAGCTTTTTCAGGTGCTGCCTTTTAGGCTCATTGGCTATTCATCAATTTTGGTAAATGAACTTCTGGGAAAATAATTTCACATATATTTTAGGAACTCATTCCAAGTGAAAGTATGTACTGTACAGTTATGAGCTAATGTTAGATATTAAGTTTCTTTTTTTAAAAGGCACATTTTTCACCTTAGTGGAATTACAATGCTGTCCTGTGATAATTTTCTCTCTTCATTTATACTTCACTTTTGGTAAGGAATAGATAGAATAATAGAGCTACGTGACAAAAAATCCTTCCCTAAATAGTACTATAGTTACTGCTTGTTCATTTGTTTATTTTTGCTTCCAAGAAAGTAGCTGTATGAACTATGTAAGCATAAGCAAGTTACCTTCAAAATCATGCATTTATTCAACTCAGAATAGTCAGGTATTAAGATTATACATGAGAAATATATCCAGGTGACAGTTACACAAAGAGAAGCTTTAAATAACCGTTAGTAGTACAGAGCTCAGCAACCAATATTAGAATTAGACTTGCATTCAATAAACATTAAAAAGTTATATCCTTTGACATACTTAAGTGCTGTGTTAGTCCAGGTAGAGTAGAGAAACAAATTCATAGGCACGCATATGTATATAAGGGAAAGGTTTATATACAAGAGGAATTGGACAGTTAGAAAGCATCCCAACCCAGTCCAGTTCAAAGTCATAAGTCTGATAGTAGCCCCTATGTCCAATATCAGTATTTAAAGTCTCCTTCCGACTCACGAAGTCACAGGCCAGTGGGTGCAGAGTCCCGGCTCTGGCAGGGGTCCCCTCATGGCTCCTTGTTTCCAGGGCTCAGAATCCATCAGCAGTAGCCATTGGCGGTAGAAGCATCTCAATGCTGGCAGGGGTCTCTCTGTGGCTTCTCCGACTTCTCCAGTTCTTCTGGTTCCTCGGATGCTGCCATCTTGTCTTGTCTGTCGAGCCACTCTCTGAGTCTAGTCCCTCTGCTCCAATTGGGAAATATCACGAGACTTCCCAGAATTCTCAGGAGAAAGTCAGGCCGACACCAAGGCCCCATTGGCCATCTCCAGACTAACAGGCTAGACTCCACTCCTACATCCCAATCATGAAATTGACATCAAGCACATGACTGCCACAAGTGCTAAAATTAAAAAGTATCCTATTACATGTTTAAGTGCTAAATTTAAATGTCTTAAGATAGATTATTAAAACTAAAACTCTAAAAAAACACAAACCCCACAAATGATAATAAACATATGAGAAGTATTTTTCCCATAGAAATGCATATCAAAGTATCAATTATCTCACTTCTCTGTGTTTAAGACTGAGTTGAAGATCTTTTCTGTTAGCCAGACTCAATGTAATTTTTTGTGAAATACTTCCTATATGATTCTTTCTAGAATCCTGGTAATTAATTTTACACGTAACTTACAGTAAGTCCATAGCCATTTACACAAAATGTTCTTTTAAACTAATTTAGACTATTTGAGGATCATATGGAGCACAAGGGGATTATGTGAGCAGTGTTCTAGGAAGTCTGTGCCTGACAACCACTTGTATCCTACCTCCCCTTGCACAACTTTAATTAAAGCCAGCCTTCCACCTAAACCAACGTGATGTATTTCATTGTTAGCTAAAGGCAAGGTAGCTTCTGTTTTATTTTCAAATTTTATTTATTGAATGGAAATGCTTTTGTGACTCTTTTCAAGATATTTATATGGTTCCTGTCTTCATATAATTGTATAAGAAAAGGTTCATTAGATACAAACACACAAATGAATATGCCATCTTGTAGAGCTAATAGGTAATTTACTGTCTAGGACATAGTTCCATGTATTTTATTACTAGATGGACAGACATGGAACATTAACAACACACCACGAAAAATGTAGCTGTAAGAGCCTGCGCTGCTTCTTAGAATCAAATTTTGGATATTGGAGAAGAATGAAAATGACAATGATCACAAACTAAATGGTTTTTTACAATGGACAACTGAAAATTCACTGCAACGGAAATGGAGTGCCTTGGGAAAAATTATCTAAAAATAAATTTATTCCTGAGACAGCTGTGTAAACTTCTGCATAATGCCCAATAGATTCTCCAGTATAGAATTGCTGCAAAAGGCAGGCATTTAGAATAGGAATCAGAGCAGATCAAATTAACTTCTAGGTATATATTCATTACTTCCCTAAGTGAGTCAAAAGATCTAGTATAAATGGGGGTTGGAGATTTTTGAATAAAATTCAAATGTTCTTTGTTATACAGAGGGACAAAAAGCTCACAGATGAAAAAAATAAAAAAAAGAAAAAAACAGTAAAACATTAATATGCATGGGTTGGACTTGGCCCCTGAGATCTTAGATCAAATATGACTGATTTTGCATTGCTTTAGGAAAATTGTAAGGCAATATTTAGGGGGAAATTATACAGTGAGATTTAGCATTTCAATTTGAGAAATAGTGCATTGGAGCTAATGAGCAGATGCTCAACTGTGTATTGAGAGACCTGATGCAATTAAGAGGTGTTTTTGGGTGGGAAGAGATCATTCAGCCATGTATTGCCTGTCAGATCTACCTTGGCTAGCTTTCTGTGTGACAGATGCAGTTAGATTTTCCTAAATCTATTCAGCCACCCATTAATTTGGCAACAGTCCTTCCAACAATAACTTAGAGGACCTGGATTTAGACCAATGCTTCCATGTTTTATAATTAAAAAAATGCATTGAGATCAAACGTGTCACTGCCACGGGATCAAGAAGCCTGTTTTCAGGAAGAATCCCTTAAACTCGTTAAGAGGCAAGAGAGAAAGAGTGCCCTATGATGGAAGTAAGAGAGAAATACCTAATTGGGGAAATAGACTACTCTGCCATCCTCCAGATATGCATTTGGACCTCTTTGTATATGTAGATAGATTGAGAAGACAGACAAAGCCTTTTAGCATAAGGACAAGCTTGGTCTATTGTTTACAATGAACAGCATCGTCATCACTGGTGTATCTTGAATGACACTAATTTTATTATTTTCTTAAGATTGTTCAGGAAGGGAGCAGGTGCAATCTGGGTAGGGAAGTGGAGCTTGGAGACACCAACTCATTTAGGGGAGACAAAATTTGATTCAAGTGATAGGCTTTCCCTGGTTCATTCTTTTTCCTTTCTTTCTTCAGTTCTCTTCAGGTCAGAGGCTGGCAGCATAATTAAAATTTGAATTATTTATGAAGAGCCATTGAAGTGGGCGGCTTGCAGATTAGTCAAAGACAGCCAGGCTGACAGTGAGCTGCTTTTCTTCCCCCCCCCCCCCACAGCGAAGGAAGCCCCTGGTATAAGTCTGCAAGTAAACACACGATGCCAAAAGGGAAACGTAGAGCAATGTGTTCATGCTCCTGTACACATAGAGAAGTGTATGATTATGTGAAAGAAGACATGCACACCTGAGTATCCGTAATGATCATAATGTATGTGCTCAGATACATCAAAGATGCTTCTCTGTCAATAATTAATGTTGAATAAAAATGTAATTACCGTGGGGAGAACATCTTCTTTTGGCAGATCCATAAAGATGTGATGAGGGCTATATATAAACACACACAGGCATCATTACGTGTGCATTTTCTATTTGGTCAGGGACATGGAAATAGTTCTGAAACATCTGTCACCAGCATGATGCACTGCGAAGGAAAAGAAATGAAATGGGTAGCTGTTCTCTCAAAAAGCATTAGGATTTGTAAACATAAACATCATTTTTTAAGCTGCCAATTAGAATGAGTTTATGAGCTTGATGCAATATTTGAAAGCAGTGAGAGTTGGCATAATAGTGTTAAACTAAAATAGTCTCCAAGTTAACAGAGAGGGGAAAATATAGTGTGCCTCTTTATAGCCTTAACCTAGTTTTAAGGGAGGAGGGAGTGGGGTATCCGTTTGGCAGGGAAATGAGATTAAACCTCTTTCTGCTTGCTTTCTTAGCTATAGAGCATTTATTCCTATTATTTGAAGGACACAACAAACTAGACCTGTGAATTCCATGTCCTTTATCTTACCCTTCATGCCAAATGTCCAACAGGAATGGGTAAGAATGGATTTAATCCCACAATAGTGAAATAAAATTTGAGTATATCCATAGCCTTATTCTTATCTTTTAATATATTTCAAAGAAGGTACATCATTGCCCAATTGAATTATTTGAAAATAAGGTCAATGTTACATCCATTTTTTCTTCCTAACATCAACATGTATCTATACATAATATATTCTAACACATAAATGTAAATATATTTATGTTATAGATATTCATAACAAATATACACATATGTTTATGTTTTATATACTCATAATATAACACATATTTATATAATATTTAACATATATTTCTAACATCTAAATATATATATTTAGGAAGGAAAGTTGATGATATATATTTATATACATATTTATATATATAAAAGCTAACTTGTTTGTCTTTTGGGTGAGTGATATTTTAAAATAACATTTCCCAGATTAGTAATTCAAGTTTAGAATAGAATTCTATTGGGATCAAAATGGCCAAAGCATTTTTTAGTAATATGGTGATGTTATAAATAAAACAGGAAGGTATTATTTGTATATGCTTTCTCTTGTTTTATTTAAGACTTAACATCTCTGGCATATTTTCATATATAGGCCAGTGGGTGGAATGATGAAATAATAATAAAAATAATAGCAATAATGATAATACACACTCAGTGCATCCAGTTTGTTTATGCAGAATCTCCACTTGTTTTATCACTCCCAGAAGAAAAGCCAGGTTGGTCTGCTTCACGTTAGCTTTTAAATTGGCTCTACTTTCTTAGAAGGCATTTAAGGAGGTCAGATTAATTCATTTTAAGCCCTAAAAATGTTATAGTCATTGACAACAACACACCAACAATGCATACCAGGCTTGGATGACATGAAAAACTTTTTGGGGGAGACGTCACTGCCCTCTGGTGGTCGTGGAAGCTACCCACCCTTACTCCTGGAGAGCTGCTGCTGGATTTGAACCTCCAACCCCATGGGGCGCAGTCCCGCACTCAACCACTACGCCACTGGGGCTCAGCCCGACATGAAAAATTTTTAAGTCTAAACTTTTTCACTTAGAAAATTTTGTCTCTTAACCCATTTCCTCCCTCATTTTTCCTGGATATCTATATGGTATTGGAACTGTGACATATGATTGCTTTTATTTGATAACAGATGATGACTTTGCACACCCTTGTTGTCTATTATAAGCTAGCTCTTCAGCTGTTGTTGTTGGGTGCCTTTGAGTTACTCCCAATTCGTAGAAACCCCTTGTAAACGCTGTGAGACACTGCCTTGTCCTGGGTCATCCACACCATTGTGTGTAGGTTTACAGCCACCGTGTGTCCATCTGTTCAGGGTCCTCGCAGCTGACTGGTTCACTGTTCGAAGAATGATGTTACCAAGAATGATGGTTACCGAGAATGGTGTTCTTCTGCAGGGCCTTGTCCCGTCTGAAAACATAAGTGAAGTCTATGAGGCAGGTCTTGCCATTCTCCATTGGCGGAGCATTTTGACTGGACTTCTTTCAAGACAGATTTGTTTGTTCTTCTGATAATCCAGGTTATGTTCAACATTGTTCAACCATAATTCCAGAACATTTTCTTCTTCATTATCCCTTAATCATCATTCAGTTCTCATGTACATGTGGGGTGACTGAAAATATCCTGGCTCGATGCAGGCTCACTTTAGTCCTCAAAGTAATGTCATTGTTCTTTAATACTTTAAATAGGTCTTGTGCAAGATATTTGTCTAATGCTATATGTTATTTATTTTTTTGGCTACTGTTCTATGAACTGCTGATTGTGGACAAAAATAAAATGAAGTTCTTAACAACTTCAATCCTTCCACTTTTTATTATGATGCTATATTATCAGTTCAGTTTGAGTAGTTTTTTCTTTTTGTTGATATGTAATACATTTTGAAGGGCATGTAATTATTGATCTTCATCAATAGGAATTTCAAGTGATCTTTACTTTAAGCAAGCAAGAGTGAGTTTGCGTATTGTAGTTTTTTTTAAAGAGCCTTCCTCCAATTCTGATGTTCTATTCATCTTGTTGTAATCTTATAGAATTCTTTTTGAACATAAAGAACTTATTTGCTAATATGAGAAGAGCTAAGAAGAAAATACTTTTATTCACCAAAACTTCACTTCAGTGAGTAGTTTCTGGAAGGATACTTAATCGGTTTAAGGAAGGTTAATTCAAATGAAAATATCATACCTTAGTTTGGCCTTAGCATATTTTCCCCTTAGCAGAAAGAAAGAAAAAAAGAGTAAGAAAGAATGAAGTCCTTAGAGTCCCAGATAAGAGGAAAGGATACTGCACAGTACGGCGTTTGTCAGAGTATGTCCTCTTATAGCCAGATCCTGGCAGAAGTGGCATGAAAATCAAGCTATAATCCAATAAATTCTGGACGCCATTTATTCTCTCTCTCTCTTTCTCTCCCCTCCTCCACCCCATAGGCTTGCTTTTACAAAAGGTGGGCTCCAGTACTAACAAAAAAAAAAAAACAACTAAGTTTGCTTAGTTGAATTTTATACACACATATATATGCAATTTAAAATTAATCTTCCTTAAATATACATGAAAAATTGCCATGTAGGTATTAAAAACAGACTTTGTGATGGAATAATCTAGGGGAAAAAATGCTTATATCAAGTTAGGAAAACTTCAGCAAGTTTTTAAAGATCTTTGGGGTCAATTCTTTAATTATGATACCCATAAATTTTTCTCACATGATTATATTCAGGATGGGCTAAGTGTTGTACGCAACAATATATATATAAAGCACTTGGCAAACATCTGTCATCTAGAGAGTTGATGATAATAAGCTTGACAGACTGATGTCTTTAAAATCATATTTTTATCTATGTTCAAGTATCGCTTAGGTGCGACCTTCTATAATTGGATTTTGCTTAAAATATTTACAATTTGCTTCATGGGCATGACGTTGCCCCTCAATACTATTGCTACTGTCTTATAGTAACTGCCTATCATTTTTGTCTTTTTTTATATTCAATTCCACTTCTTATGGATGAAGTACTGCATACACTTACACACAGAGAGCTTCCAAAAGTTCATAGAAAAATAAAATTAAGAGATAATGGATTCCCCCCCCCCCCCATTAACTTTTGAAGTCCTCTTGTGTGTATGCATTCCACCCCACCCCCCGCCCCCCACACACTTTTTTCTACATTAACTTTTTGGCAAAGGTACTAGAATTATCTCAGTTTTGCAGATGGGGAGAGTGTCAAAGATGGGCTAAGTAACTTGCTCAGGAGAGCTGGTAAGTGACACAGTAGGTAGTTCAACTCAGGCTCCAGAATCTCGGACTCCTCTTGCTGCAGTCCTTGTGTATGGCCAGGGAAAGACTCCCATTCCTCTCTTCCATCCTAGGTGATGTGACCTGAGCCAGCCCTAAGGTTTCATGGACATAACGATCTATATCCCTTTCCCTGGCTGATTGCGATGATGTCTTTCTCCCTGTTCTCTAATCCTGGGAGTCTTTGGGGTAGGTGCCATGGTAGTGTAGAGGTCGTATGATGGGCTGTTATCCACATGGGCAGCTGTTCTAAACCATGAGCTGCTCTGTGGATCAGAGAAGGGCTTTTCTACTCCATATACAGTTACAGTCTCAGAAAACCACAAGGTCAATTCTACTCTGCCTTACTGGGTCTCTCTAAGTCAGAATTGACATTATGACAGCATTTGTTGTTTATGATATCTGGAATTTACTGGTGGGACATATTTCATAAATACTTTATTGACAAGTTTGCTAATCCACTTTTCATTCTTACCCATAAAATCAAGTACCACGCCTCTAGAAATGAATGATTTTCTGAGCTGTTCTGCCCCCAACTCTTTCTTCTAATAGATTTCTATGAGCATGGGCTAGTTGGGTTTTGGACGCTATACAAAATTTCTAAATATTATTTGGAAATAACACTTCTAAATATTTATTTAAGTCTAAATATTTATTTATGTATTATTTGCCCTTAGCCAAGTAAAATGTGAATATAGCTTGAGAGACTGGGATTCCCACATTTGTAAGAAGTGCTCTGTTGTCTTAGTGTTGATTGTTCCCGTTCAAGAATAAGGCTCATGATACCCACTTCTCTAAATTAGGACACTGGGACAGAAAGTTGAGGATCAATAAATGATGAATCACATTCACATTCAGGGTCACAGCTTTAATTACTCGAGTGTGTACTGAAGGCATATTATAAGAAAAAGGTTCACATTAACACTTTTGATTGCTCATAAATAGTCCAATCACTAATACAGCATGAATGTTATACATGTTTCAAAGGACACGGAGATCTTGCAGATTTTAATGGATTTAAAAGCTAAATACTAATTTTACATTCTAACTCACATTCTAACCAATGTTATTTTGATTGGGACCATATATAATTGTCTTTTCCTTAGTAGAAGGTGATATTCATATGCAATCTGAAACAGTCCTCTTAGGGTCTAGATAGCCTCTATGCCATTTATACCTATATTTATACCTTTATCAATACTTCCTTTGACATCTGCATCACTATTGTTATCTGTGTGTCATCTTTGTCTACCCAAGTATTTATTAAACAGTCTAGTTTAGGGGTTTTAAAAAAGGAAACTACACATTTTCTTCTAATAAACAGTAACTTTCAAATGTATTGGCTTATGAATTCCTCTGTTGGGTCAGATGCGTGATCATTCAATGAAAAGAGAGGAAACTGTCTTTGGCAGACAGGAGTGTGATTAATATTTAAATACTGCGAGAAGGAACTCTCTTGGTGATATATTTTAGCTTGTCATTTGCAACTGTATAGAGTGACATTTCAGTTTTTAAACTAGGAATGCATAATTTGTCAGAGCAGTTAGTGTTTATGAACTGGGGATTTCATTTCTATCCACCTGCTGGCTCAATAAAGTCTATGCAGGGCCTGGGGGTTAAAAATGGTGAGCCTGCCAGGACCGTTCAGAAGAGGACATTTTCTTAAAGGAAAGCACTACAATCAGATGTCATCTTTTGAACTGGGTGGTTTCACATGGTTTTAAAGATTGTCTTAGGAAGTATTTCTCTATCAGAATCTCACCGAAACATCCTTTTTGTAATCTTTGGAAAAGTGCTCAAATTGTTTAGAGTGGGAGGAGGTCTGAAGGACTGTGAGTGACAGAGATAGTGAGAATGTGGAAAAGTACTATGACTGTATCCTTCTTCTTGTGGAGAAAATTTTATTTGTTTCATCATGGGGGTGGAAAGGAAGAGTATGGTTGTCTCTTTCAAAGCGAGGGTCAAGTGCACCTGACCAAAGCCATGGTGTTTTCACTCACTTAATATGTATGTGAAAGGTGGACAGTGAATGAGGAAGACAGAAGAAGAATCAATGTCTTTGAAGTATGGTGTGGGGAAAGACTATGGAAAGTTTATGGACTGCCAAAAGCACAGACAAATCTGTCTTAGAAGGAATCCAGAGAGCCTGTTCCAGAGAAGCAAGTATGAGGAGGCTTTGAACATGTGATTTGGAGAGACCAGTCACTGGAAAAGGACATGATGGTTGGTCAAGTGGTGGGGTACTGAAAAAAGACAAGGTACTCAACAAGCTGTATTGACACAGTGGTTGCCACTATGTGCTCAAACCTCAGAACAATGTGAGGGGGGCACAGGAGGGTGCAGTGTCCCCTTCTTCACAAGGGGACACTGTGATTGGAGCTCGCTCATTGGCCCCTCCCAACAGCAGCATATCTTATCCATTAACCTTATGTCTTTCCTTCCTATCCCTTAACTCTAAGGAGAGATGGCCCTTCCCTTATCTTCAATTACTTGTTTCCTATTACTTCCAGCTTCGGGGCCTCTCTTCATCAGCTTTTTGTGCTTTTATTTTCAAGTTGTTGGTTGCTGCTTCAAGGTTTTTGCAGTGATACATTCTCTAACTTATCTGGTCTTTTTAAGAAAAAGCTATGAAAAAAACACTTATCCTAAACTTTTATTTCCCTTTTAGCTGTGTTTCTCATCTGTATATTTTTAAAAGTACAAGCCAGACTTCTAGATGGATCAGGCCATGCCAGAGCTTGCCATCTTTTCAGAATGTTATCAACTACTTTATATTTAAATAATTGGAGAACGATTCAAATAACTAAAAATGGCTGGTTCTTCTAATTAACTGACAAACTATATTCCATAAAAGTGAATGCATTGTACTAGGAAGACTACCTGTTTTAGGATTTCCATACTGCTGGAGCATATAATTCCTACTTTCATTAACCTCATCATTTCAGTATTGTGATTTTATTGATTGCAACCCTATGTCTGTTGACATCTTAAGCATTACTACATTGCATTGGATTGGAATTGTACTAGGGAGTATAATTTAATTTGTTGGGTTAGGCTGCCAGTTGTACTTGAAAATTATCCCAAGATATGAGCATCTTTCCTGAAAATAGATGCCTGGCACTGGGTGTCTGTTTTCAGTGTCGGGAGAGGGGTAATGTATTTGATGAGGAGGAAAATAGAGATCGCTGTGGGCTCGGGGCCAGAATCCTGCCTCGTATTTGATACCTGTCTTTTCTAGGAACAGACTAGGGCTCATTTGCTCAGCTGAAGAGGCTTAGATGTGCTAAACAAAAGGAAGGTAAATTTATTTTCTGGACTGACATTCACATTCTTTGAATGAAAACGAGCAAAGCATGATGCAAATACAAGTAATAATGACACTGTAGTATAATCTGAAAAGTGTTGGGAAAAAAACAAAACACTCCCAAATGGTACAAATTCTGGGTTAATTTGTTGTCACCTCATCATTTTACCTCTAAATTCTGTTTACATTTTAAAGTGAGGTTTTCAAATTTGGAAATTGTAATAGTGTAATAACATTTTCTGTGTAGGTAGTGTAATCAGAGCACCGGAGATGTAGATAGGTGTTGTTTTATGAAATATATCTTATTTCTTTTTCCTTATCAATACCAGGTAGATGGAGTATATTTCAGGTCTTTGTATGTTTCTTTTATCAAGGAAATATCATAGGATTCTCTAATGGATGTTTGGATGTATGGTCTTTATCATAAGCTTTTCATTTTACGTGCAAGTTTTTCTAGGTAGGATTGTCAAATTCATTTGGAAAGATTCTAATGTACTTTAAAATCAGTTCTCTTAACTCTATACCACAACATTTTAATCTCTTCAGCTAACATGCTATGTATGTAATTGTAAACTATAGACATCTATCAGTAGACATCTATATTCTCCACTACTCAGATAAGTATATAGAGCCTACCTATTTTATAAAAATCATTATTTCTCTGTAGCCAGATTCAGTGTGATATTTAGCAAAAGTAATATAGAAAGCACAGTGAATTATATAATCCAAGAATGAGTTTATACATATATGTATTCATTTATTCTCATCAGTGCTCAACAGCTAGAGTTGAAGCTTCCCACAATAACTTGGAAATAAATTATTTTATTTTATTTATTTTTTTTGGCATCACTGCTCTCCAGTGGTGGGAGTAGGAGGCCCAGCCCCACTGCTGGAAGTGAACCTCCGTCCCAGTGGGCCGCAGTCCCGCGCACAACCACTACGCCACCGGGGCTCAGCCCGGAAATAAATTATTGTTAACTTCCTTAACTCTGATGGTTAAATTTTGATTCATATTTGCGCTCACTTGTACACATCAAAAGTCTGCAGTGTGACTCAAACCATCCAGAATGACTGTCAAGGAAAGTGCAAGTCTGAGGGCATCTGTTTAGTAGTTTAAAATAGGAAGATAACACAGAGAAGAAAATCTTTGACAGTGACAGTCAAACAATGCCTTCAGAAGGTGATGCTTAAGCATTAAAGTTGAAACTTAGGTACCTTTCTCCAAAGGCACCTGCATACATCAATCTATATTAATCTCATTTCAATGATAGCTGTTTTAAAGATCCCTCCTCCACCTTACAAATTTTTTAACTAATTTTGAATGCTCAAAAACAATTTTCTGTTTAACATTTAATTTTTTAAGAAATTCTGCAGGGAGGTAATTCCAGGTATGAGTGTCATAGAATATTATATTTCAATTAAAAATGGCCAATTATGTATCCTACCAAAGGTTTATGAACTGAGTTAATTATTTTCTTCATAAGATGTATATTAAGAGTCCAATCTTGAGTCTGATTTTACTCTGTGCTCTGGGATATATCAGTGAACAAATTAGTAATTTGCTTGTCTTCAGAAACTTATATTTTGGAGTGGTGAGCCAGGTGAATACATTCACAGAGGAAAATACAATTAAAGCTATAAACAGGGTGATATGAAGGGAAGGTGGTGGTGGTGTGTGTGAGGGAAAGGGAGGAAGGAGAAAGAGAGAGCGAGAGCGAGAGCGAGAGCGAGAGCGAGAGAGAGAGAGAGAGAGAGAGAGAGAGATTTGAAGTAGGAAGGTAAATCTAGGTACCGAAATTAGAAGTGTAAACTTTCGCAGAAGACTAGTTGCAGTGTAAGGAGCCCTGCTGGTCTGTAGCACATGTGTGGACTACTTTTACAAGACATGCCGTTCAAACCCACCAGCCATTCCATAGAAGAAAAATGAAGCTTTCTGCTTTTAAGGAAAGTGCTGAACCTGAAGCAACCTGTAAAGAGTCTCTAAGAGTCAGAATTGATTCTGTGGCAGTTGTTTGGGGTTTAACTTTATGTAGGTTAGAGTTATTAAAGGTAGACTATATAGAACACTGTCCACCAATGGATTTTAATTTTTTAGATGTATCAGATGGCTCATTTTTTATAATTATACTTGAGAAATGAATCGCCTCCAAGGTACTGATAAAATCAGAGTTTCTGGAAAGTTGTAAATGAAATAAGGTCATGATAAGTCTGCAGGCACAGATTGTGAAAAATACAGGCCTCAAAAGGTTTCTTCGGAAAGAGTTCATCAGTATTCTTGAAGTTGATCCATTTTTGTGGTGTAGGTGTAAAAATCAACCATCTAGTGCAGTGGTTCTCAACCTTCCTAAGACCGTGACCTTCTGATACAGTTCCTCATGTTTTGATGACCCCCAACCATAAACTTATTTTCGTTATTACTTCATAACAGTAGTTTTGCCACTGTTATGAATCAGGTGTCTCCTGTGAAAGGGTCATTTGACCCTAAAGGGGTTGCGACCTACAGGTTGCGAACCACTGATCTAGTGTATGACAACAACAGCAAAAGGGACTCTCTGATCGGTAAGTTTCTATTTAGTCTGCCACTAATAATTCTTTCCGACACTGTTATCAAACCAGTTCCGACTCAGAGTGACACTATACGGTGACCCAGCTGTAAATCTTGTACAGAAGTAGAAAGCTTTGTTTCTCTCTTCTCTCCTTGCTCATATGAAATTCAAGGACTACAACCTCCAGTATGAACTAGAGCTTAATGTAAAGAATTAAAAAAATCATCAAAGCTGGACTCATCGGTCATGATAAATGGAAGAAAAGTTGAAGTTTTCAAGGATTGCATTTTGAGGGGATCCACAATCAGTGCAGCAGTCAAGAGATCCCGTGACACATTACATTAGGAGAATCTGTTGCACAGTCCTCTTCAAAGTATTGCAAACAGCATCTGTTACTCTGAGGACCTAGGTGCACCTGACCCAATCCATGATAACACTTCAGTCACCTGAAATGCATGTGAAAGTGGGGCTTTGAGTAAGGACGACTGGATAAGAGTCGATGCATTTGACGTAGGATGCTGGCTAATAATATTGAAGTATCATAGACTGCCAAAGCAAACAACTCTGTCTTGGAAAAAGTATAGCCAGAATGCTCCTGACAAGCAAGAATTTTATCTCACATTCTCTGGACATGTTCTGGAGTGAAGGGACCATGAAAAAGGGGAAAACCCTTGGCAAGAGTGGTTGACACAGTGACTGCAACAATGGACTCAAGTACAATTGTGGCCCTTAGGTCACTGAGCCAGGGTAGGCTGGGCAGCACCTAACAACTGTGTGTGTGTGTGTGTGTGTGCGCGCGCGCGCGCGCGCGCGTTCATACCTATGCACAAAGAGATGAATCATAGCACTCCATTTCAACAATGTTACACAAAATGCTTTTTCATATAGCTGATGCTCTATTCCTAATTTAGTAATAATATACCTATGCAGACAAAAATATTCCATACAACTTAGAAAGTATGCAAGCTGTTTAAAGCAAGTCATAAATGTAATAATCTCTATGTTTACTGGACATTTAAAAGTCACATAAAATATTAGGATATGGAATAATGAAATAAAACAAATGAAAAACAAAATGTGAGCGACTAAAAACTTTATAAAAACAAAACCACCTTTTATGGAAGTGTTTGTCCACAAGCATATATACACAAATGCTGCTACATTTTCCTCTCCTCTAAGCACATCTCTGGAAATCATAGGACTCCCAGAGTATGTATGTTGAGTGTTAAGTTCTTTTATTTGAATAGTTAATATCAGAAGCTCAGAATAAAATGAAATTGCAGAAGTTAGATGGAAAATGAGATGAATAGAGGTAGGTTTTGACCTTTTTAAATCTATAATAATGTATAATTCACTTCTTAATGACTATCTAGTTAGTATGTAGCAAAGGTAAAATATAATTTATGTCTTTGTGGATACATTGAAATAAAGATTAATGTCTTCTGTCTCCAACAAGACTACACCTCCTCTTTTTCTATTTCCCACAGCAAACTCCTTTTAGGTTCTACAATTCATTGCATTGGCCAAATAAAATTCACGGACATTGCTCAAGGACGTAGGATTTATTATGGAACTTAACAACTTACAATTCAAGTGAACATGCTCACGATACAGTTGGTCAGTTTATATATATTATAAAGTTCTTTCAGGCCTGCTAATTAATATCCAAAGGACATGCCACTCCACTGTAAGCCTGAACCCACAGGGACTCAGCTCCAACTCCTTGCATCAACGAGTCCAGTACCCTGAATTAAGTGCCCTGAGGCTTCCAACCCTGTCTTCTACCTTCAACCCTGAATGTACTACATTCTAGATCCATGGGGTGGCAAACTAAGCTCCCCCAATTCAGTGCTCAGAGGGACTCCACTCCACAAGCACTCAGCCTCTCTTGACTTGTGAGCTGACAAGTGCACCAGTTTGTCTCCTTCTCTGGCCTCTGGTTGTGTTACTGCTATTGTACTTCCACTCAGGAGTCACAGCTGTCTTCTGGGTCAAGGAAGTTCACTTCTCAGGGATCGTAGGGGCTTAGGATACACTCTTTTCCTGTCTCTTGTTATTGTAAAAGTTCCCACTCCTCTCAGAGGCCTCATTCTATCTCCAGCAGAATGGCACTTATAGTAAATCTGCTAACAATTACTATACTCACCTGTCTTCCTCCATCTCCTTACTCAGACCCATGCAGGAAAACATCCTTTGGTGGGAGTTAGAGATTTGACTAGAAGAACTACTTCTACTATTTCTCTGTCCCTAGATGTAGATGAATAATCTGATAATGGCTTCAATTTTTCTTATTTTTTGTAAGTCAAAATAGAACGACTTGAAACTGAGACTATCCTCTTCAAATTGTCAAGAAAGAAAAGGATTCCTTTCCAAAATAATCTGCCAGTTCAAAAATATTTTGACCTCGTTTTTTTTTTTTTTTTGGTGGCATCACTGCCTTGGGACCTCATGTTTTATAGCCAGCTGGGAACATAAAATATTTAAGATGCAATAGTTTCAGTGACTATGCTGAAAAATTTGGATAATTAATATTAAGTAAATTTTATTTCAGGTGTAAAAATCATGTGATAAAAATATAGTCTTTAGGGCTGAGCCTTGATGGCGTGAACGGATGAGTGCGGGACTGCCGCCTGTGGGCTTGGCAGTTCAAATCCTGTGGCGGCTCTCAGGAGCAGCTCTGGGTAGATCTCACGACCACCAGAGGGCAGTGATGCCCCCCCAAAATAAATAAATAAATAAATAAATAAATAAATAAAAATATATAGTCTTTAGAGCAATGAAATTTTCTAAATAAAATTAACATATAGTAATTGGCATGAAATCACATTTGCATTATTGATGCACATTTTATATGTCAACTTTTTTTGCCTTACTAAGATTCTTTTTGGTTGTCATAGTTTTGTGTATCAAAATGTTTATTGATATCTTTTAGATTTCCTTGTAAAATAATGCCATCGTTCCAACAAAATAATTCTTATTATTATGCCCTTGACTAAAGTTGTAGATTTTAGACAACCTTATCCCATTTTCTCCACTTACCATCTCTATAGCTGGATTACGTGCTCCTTTATATCTGAAATAACTTGTTTATATCACACTGTAGTTACATTTCCACTACTATTAATGCTTGATCTTTCATAACAGCTAAGGTTAGGAATTGAGTTTATTTAAGCTCCGTTTTTGGGTAGAGGAGGCATTCAGTAAATTTACCTTTAATAAGTGAGTTACCTACTATGATTAGTTAAGACAATAGGTATATCAGGAATAATTGTGGTGAGGCAAAGCAGTTCTGCCAGTGTTGCCATCATGGCTTCCCTTTGGTCACTACCAGCAGGCAGGTACTTTACTTCTCCGCATCTTACCTCTACTGAACAATATTATGGGAGCTATAAGAACACTGACGTAGGAGCCAAGTTGTAAGGACTAAATAAAGCAGCTAGCAAAATACGTGGCAGACTGTTGATTTGCAAAGTGGGGGGCAATACCACAATTCTAAATACATTTAGTCTCCCTTCCTGAACACTGCTTACCACAAGCTCAGCCATTTGAAAGCACCAGCCATCGCAAGGGGGAGGCTTTCTGCTACTCCAGAACTCTCTTTCTGACCTTAAAGAGTTGCAGTCTGGGAGATCCACGGGTGCTCTGCTCCGACCTGCAGGGTTCCTCTGAATCTGAATTGTCTCGATGGCAGTGTGTTCTGAGTGAGAACAGGTTTAATATATTAAATACAGATAAGAATATTGGCAATCAAGCATTTTGAAGGACATACACATTCAGGTAATGAAAAGTACCTGCATCATTGGGGGATGGGCAGAGTGGCAATTTATTAAAACAAAATACAGAAACAAAAAACCAACGTCAAGCTCACTGCTGTTGAGTTGGTGCTGACTTATTACCACCCTAGGGGGCAGGGTAGACTTGCCCTTGTGAATTTCCAGACAGTAACTCTCTACGAGCCTCTGTATACTGTGTATATTGCAGCCCTTTCAAACCAAGGGAATTGGCATCAGGTTGGTCCCTGTTTGAACCAGTGTCCTGCCCCTCCAAGCTGTATAACTAACTATAAGCAGACAGCCTGGCATTAGCTAATTAATTTGTGGGCGACTTTAATCAACCAAACATATGCATACAAAAATCTTGGAAAATATGTTTTCCATGGCTGTGCCTAGCGTTTTTTGCAAGCAGTAGCACTAATGTGTAGCAGCAGCACACCCCTTATGTGTGCCACAAGGGCTCCGGACAATCCCACGCTAGCTCGGCCCTCACACACCCATAGTGTTCTTGGTGACAGTGGCTGATGGAATACTTGGTTTACAAGGAAGTATGAATGACAACTTTACTGAGAAAAGAGATGTGGTATTTTTTAGGATTATTTTGTGCACGTCTATATTTGAGGTGAACAATGTAGAATGAAAGCAGAAACTCGTATGTGTACAATACTCTGAGTTTTGACAGATGCATACAGCTATGTAGCTATCTTGATATGGAGCATGTCCAATACCACAAGCTGGGATTTTCTTTAGTGCAAAATTTAAATTTTCATTGCTTTCTGATTGTTGCCACTGATTTTAGGAGCTAGTAAACTGATCAGTATACAAGTCTTTAGAAAATGTGAAAATTATGCAGGTGTCAGACTAGGTGCTGCTCTTAAAAAATACTGCTCAGAAACTTCTCATTACCTTATAGCATGAAGAGATGGGTGAAAAAGGAGAGTATAAGAAACCAACATTCTTTATTAGGTTCCATCTTTAATAAAGAATACTTCAGCTAGAGTTGCTTTATTATGATTCTTATGACTTTAAAAATTGTTATTATTCCTGCCTGTATTTATTTAAATAGATAGAATTATGGAATAGGCTATGTTAACAGTTGAAAATATCTGAGAGGAGATTATATATATATACATATATATATATAAAATTTGCAAGTCAAGTCATGAGATAGTCTTTTGGTAAAGTGTACGTGATTTCCGATTGCTGATAGCCTTCAGAGGAGAAATATTATAGTGATGAAAAGCAATATTTCAAAGACAGGCATTTGAAATTGCTAGTTCATCAAGGTGCTCATAACTCCTTTCCAAGGAATGAAAAAATAGAAAAGAACCACTATTTAATTTCTTGGAAGAACGTTGAGTTCTGCAAGAAGAATGCTAAAATACATAAATAGGTAAAAGTAATAGAATGTCATACTATAGTATGGTGAATTAGAAATTCATGCTTATTAAAATTTGAGATCTGTGATTGCATGACACAAGCTATAACAATGCAGGCTTCGACTCTGGCACGGTGCTCAAAGAAAAGTGCTTGCCCAAGACGTTGATCTATAGGAGCCATTTGAAGTACACAGTGATGTGTGGTAAAGTAGAAAGACAGAATCTTGGGAAAGACATTCTGCGATTCATATGATACCTGAGAAACGAAATGCTGCTCCTCAATGCAATTTCATTTTTAAAGGTCTTCTCTTGGTTCATTTATTTTATTTTATTTAATTGGGGCCTCCTCATACAACTCTTAACACAATCCACACATACATCCTTTGTGTCAAGCACTTTTGTACATTTGTTTCCCTGATCCTTCTCAAAACACTTGTTTTCCACTTGAGCCTCTGGTATCCACTCTGGATTTTTCCCTCCCTACCCACTACCCCCTCCCCTCTCCCTGATGAACCCCTGATAATTTATAAATTGTTATTATTTTGTCATATCTTACTCAATCTGATGTCTCCCCTCACCCACTTCTCCGCTATCCGTTCCCCAGGGAGGAGACCACATGTAGATCATTACAATCTGTTCTTCCTTTCTACCCCACCTTTCTACCACCCTGCCATTATCACCCCTCTCACCCTGGTCCTAAGGGGTTCTTCTGTCCTGGATTCCCCATGTTTCCGGTTCCTATCTGTACCAGTGTACATCCCCTGGTCTAGCTGTAAGGTAGACTTGGTATCGTAATAGTGGGAGGGAAGGAAGTACTCAAGAACTAGAGGAAAACTGTATGTTTTATCATCGCTACACTGCACCCTGCCTCGTCCCCTTCCCGGGCCTTCTGTGAGGGGATGTCCAGTTGCCCACAGATGGACCTTGGGTCTGCACTGCCCCTCATTCACAATGACATTTTTTTTTCTTTGATGCCTGATAACTGATCCCCTCAACACCTTGTGGTCACCCAGGATGCTGTGCTTCCATCGGTGTCTCCATACTTATTAATAACTAATCACACGGCCAAGTCAGGAAGAAGAGTTACAGTAAAGGCCATTTTGTTGATGGATTCCAGGAGTGGCTTCTGACTGAGTGAAAGAAATGGCTCCATGACAAATCTCTAGCTGACCCCCATGCCCCACCCCTACCCGGAGCCCCTCAGAGACAGGCCTGGGTATTTGCTTCTGAGGTCCCAGCTTTGGAGAAGCTAGCAGCAGGGTGGTCTTTGCACACGTGGCCTGACCATGAGCTGGAATTGAGGTCGGCAATAATAAGCCCACCCAGGCTCAGAGGTGCAGCTGTGAAGATGGCCGAGCTAGCCAGTACAGAGTATGTGCCTGATTTCAGAGATGGTTTCAAGGGTGTTCTGGTCGTTAGACTTGCTGTTGTTGTCGGATGCCATTGTGACCTTAGGCACAACAGAAGGAAACACTGGACCATCCATATAATTGTTCCGATACCTGAGCCCATTTTGTCGTCTACCCACCCTGTACCTCCTTCCAGCGGGGTCCTTGATTTCTCTGATTGCTTCAAGATTATTTAGTACTCAGACCTAGACATGTTGATAGAGGGTTTTGAAAGAATGTCATCTTTTCTCTGTCTGGCTGGCAGTACAGGATTTCATCTCTGGTTCTGTCCCTAGCTGTTTTACAAACCTGTGGTCAACACTCTAAAGATGCTGCCAACACATGGAGGCGATCCAAGCCAAGGGGAAGTCTTGCCTTTCTTTATCCTGGCACAAGGACAATCCCGGCTCGCGCTCTGGCAGTGTGGCAGTGCTGTACTTTACAGCCTCATCTCCATTCGGCGGCCTGCCTTGGCGTGGCCATGTTCATCCAGTTTAACTTTTCCAAGCCGTCCCAAGCTTTATTCCCTCCATTTTTTCTTTACATGTTCCGACCACTGGAATGCTTGGCCTAGTCATTCATTTTGAATGTCTTATTGCCCTTTATAATTTATGACTTATCTCTTAGGTAACTGTTTCTTAGAACTATTCCTCATGGCTTGTCACCGTTTTATCCTTCCCCTGCAAGGCACTTGGGAAAGCCTTCCTAACTTCTTTCAAGTAGAGACTTTTTTTGGCTTCTCTATAGCTAAATATCATTAAAGTAGGGACTTATTCTTTCCTATATACAAGGAAGAATCACATCTCTTCTCAATCTTATGACAGACTTTGGATAAGCTGCATCAAGGCAGTATTTTAGAATTGACAAGTAACTGCATTTCTGAAATTGTGCATACTATATGAAACAATAAAAAAGTCCGAGTTTAGATGGTGTCAGGTACAAGATGAATATTGCTAAGACGTTACAATGTCAGGTTGAATTATTTGAAAGTAAATGATTTGGCTGCTAAAAGAATTAGCCCGATATCATAGTTAAATAAGTGACCATCTAGCAGAGAAGCAACATGCCCGCAAAGAAGCACACCAGCCTGTGACAACATGAGGTATTGTCCAGGTAATGGGCATCAGAAGACAACAAACGAAACAAGCAAACAAATACCATATTATTGATAATGTGGGGATTGGAGCAGAGACCCAAAACTCATCTGTAGACAATGGGACATTCCCTCAAAGAAGGGTCACAAGGAAGGGATGAGTCAAGCAGGATAGCGTTGCTGAAACACAATATTGCTTTGGTTCCTTGAGGCATTCTCACCTCCTATCATCATGACCCCAGACTAGACCCGAGCTTGTGCACAGGTACAGATACATGAAATCCAGGAACAGGAATGGGAGTTAGGGTACCAGGATGGTAAGAGGAGGATATGGAGAGGAGGGAAGAAAGGGAGAACAGATTGCAATGATGGATGCATAGTACCCCCACCCTACCCCACCCCCTGGTGTTGAACAAAAGAACCGTGGGGTAAGGGAAACAAAGGTGGATGTAAGATAGGAAAATAATAATAATTTATCAAGGGGTCATGAAAGTTGGGGGGGGGGCGGGAGGGGAAAAATGAGCTGATATCAAAGGCCCAAATGGAAAGTAAACGTTTAGAAAATGATGATGGCAACATATGTACAGCTGCATATCTTTTGGGTAGCAGAAAGCCTTCTCTTTTACCTATTGTCTATCTGGTAGATTTAAACTGTCGTTATTGTGTTACACTGCTCAACCTGTAAACCATCATGTCGCCAAGACCTTGAATCTATAAACTAAACAGAAACTCTATTCCCTTCCCCCAACCCAAAAGATGGATGAGGTATCTTAGTAAGAGAGCTGGATTCAGAAAATCGATATGACCTGATACTTGAACAGTTTCTACCTCCAGACACTCAGTCACAAAGGAAAAGCCCAAAGCAGTGGAAGCTCTCTCATCCTGCTTCTCTCATGCTGGAAGCAATTCAAATAATAGAATACATTAATTTTCTTAATCTAGTCATTTTATTGAGATAGCTCACGTAGAGTTTCATTATTGCAGGAAAAATGGAGTTTGAGGCCAGTCTGCAGATGCAATCAAACACAGGTGGTGCAGTGTCGAATGCTGACCCCCAAACCACATCTTCCAAGATGCTTTCTCCCCAGACACAGTGTTTTGCAAAGACTTCCAGTTCTTTCTTCTAGCTGGGACAATTGGGTTGTAGACTCCCTATCCCACTAGTTGCATTAATAGGGCACCCAGAGTCCTCTCTCTCCTAACCCTACTTGCTCTCTCTTTTTCGCTCAATTTATAGTCATAAGTAACAGAACCTGAAGATCGGGCTCTACCCCAACTACACCAGAGAGTAGTTTTAAAATAAAATTGCTTCTTAAAAGAAAGTTGTTTTTAAAAATAAAATGATTCAGTGTCAAACATGTCTAGGTGTTTCTGACTAAGAACAGAATGGTGAAGTAAATATAGTGCACACTTATGATACTTGCCATCTATTGACATGAAATGGCATCTGCCTCTATCATGTCAGCAAGAAACAGATTACAGAACAATACATGATAAAATATTTCTGAAATATATGAATACTTCAAAATTTACATCAAGCAGATGAAATAGATGCTTTAACATACTGACTACATGATTTATAGACTTTACTTTGCTTATTGATAATTCTGGATTTTCTATAATGGACATGGGGTGCTTTAAATGATTTGTGTGTGTATGTGCTTTTAACACCAAACAAGACTTTGTGTTAAGTACAAAGTCTTTGGATTATGAAGTGATGAATTCTGAGAGCCTGAAATAAGTTCATCATGATGGAAAGTGTTCAGCATGCATACATACATACATATACACACACATGCATACACACACACACCGTGCCACCATTGACCTTCCCTGGGGGAATTCTACAAGCACACGTGCATAAGTGTGTAGATTGAACTATTATAGAAAAGATTTAAAACAAATACCTTCTGATATAGCTTGTGTTAGGCTAGAAGGCAAAGCTACTAAGATTTACATATTATATTTATCCTCTATTAGCCATTTATTATAGATGGGAAATAAGACAAGATAACTTTTTTAATTAAAATTTTAAAATGTGGTATAAATGCTGTGGCTCTCTGTGTATTTTAGCTGAACAGTAAAGTGACAGCATTTTAACTTATTCAATATTTAAGAATAGTTTGCTCCAAAGGGTGTGTGTGTGTGTGTGTGTGTGTGTGTTTTAAACTAGCCTCCTCACCAGCTTTGCTACATATAATGTTTGCTTATTCAGATACTAGAATTTTCTTTGTGTCTTGGGAAACAGCAAACCAAAGGATTCTATTCCCTTTGGAAGCCATTAAAGGCGAATTTCAATTGTGTAGTGGTGACACCAGCAAGGGTAGAGAATTATCATGGGGTTTATTGAAGACAAAAACAAATGATGCTTAGTTCAGGGCTGAAGGAGCTGTAAGCCCCAGGGGACTCCGAGAATTTTTACTTACCTGTGATGACAGTGATGAGAGTCAGACAGTGATCATTGATTGACATTTGAGACATTAATGTTCCATGGCCAGGGTAAGGCTTGCCATGGAATTGGTGTGCAGGCAACATAGTCCATGTGTTGGCTGGCAGCAGAGCTGCTCCTTGTGTTTTAGAAGACATGCTGGAGCTTGCTTGATGCTCAGTTAGGAAACCAGCTCTGAGTTGTCGCTATGCTTTCTATTTCATTACACTGTTCCTCGAGTGTAGCGAAATAAAAACAAGAAAGCAATAAAATAGAGACAGTAATTTTGTGGAAAACATTGCAATTGTCTGTGGAAAAGAAAAATGCTCAGAATTATATAGTTAAAATCATACTGGTGATTTGTGTTTAGTTAAAGTGTGTTAAAGTTGGGACCTAGATTTTAAAAAATTTAATAATGTGCTGATCTTTTAACTACTCTTTAACACATGTCTCTGGAGTATAATTGATCAAGCTCTTGATACAGTAGATGCCCTGTACTTTACTGGAGATAAAATCCCTGGGATACTTGGTTTACTTTTATGACCCCAAGAGTCTGGCCTGTCCTAATTTGGATCTAATGCTAAAGTGCCACTTTCACTCTTTTTAATTTAAGGCTTATATAAGCATCTATGTCCACCTCTATATTTTTTAGATCAGGTATTAGTATGCATTTATATACAATGAAAACAGATTTACAAGTTGAAGTAGAAATTTTGACATAAGAAGTGTAATAGCTTTTATTATATCGAATAACCCAAGCACCTTTTAATTCCCCAAATTGATAAAGATAATAAATAATATGATTTATAATATGATAGAAAGCATTCAGAAAGAGCAGGCATTCTATTTCATATATACACTGTATATGTATATTTATAAACCCTAAAACAAATTTACATCTGACATAATCCCCAAACCTTAGATCATATGGCTTGACTATTATTAAAAGAAACAGCAATAAATTGTGTTGCTCAAACCGTGAGTTCGCATGTGAGCCGTCCTGGAACTGAAGGAAGGATGCAGGTGGGAGTAGTGTGGCCGAGTCTTAACTTAGATAGCATGTCTACAAATGGTTGCAACGTGAAGGGAGTTTGGACAGAAAATAAAGATTGGTTGCGGCTTTCTGCCCCCAGACCCTTTTTTTTTTTCATTAAAAATATTTTCTACTGACTAGACGTCCATTTTTGCTACAGTTATTTCTGACTATTTATTGAAGTTACTTTTGTACTTTAATTTAGTTGTGTATCTTTGTTTTGCTCCAGATTCTCTATCAACTTTTACTGTTCTATAAACAAACTTTGGAGAAGAAAAGACCCAGAGTTTTTATGTAAGGGAAGTTGTGTATAATAATAGAAATCAGACCTCAGTTTTTAGTCACACACACACACACACACACACACACACACACACCCTTCTGAACCAAAATGTAAGTAAAAACATTAAATTAATAATGCTACTGTTGGCTAATTCTGCTTCTGCCACCCATTTGCACATGTGACATTCTCTAAGACAAATGCCCCAGATAGGATATAAAAGGTGCTTACAGGGTACTTATGAACACCAAATAAAATAATGGATATTGTACTTCTTTAAAAACTCATAAACACTCCTATCCATGAAAAAGTGAAAGAGGATGCTAAAGATTATTAACTGAACAGAACTTTTTTTATGATGAGTATTTTTTCTTACATATGCCTTTATTTGTGTGGCAATTAATTCTTAATCACAAGTCTGTACCTTTTTTTCATGTTTATTTGCATTATAGTTTTATTTCGGTTTACTTAGCCATTTGATCATTTAATGTCACATGGGCTTTAAACCAAGAAAAACAAACACACACACAGCTGTCAAGTTAATTCTGATTCATAATGACCCCAAAGGCCGGAATAGAATTGTTCCTTTGGATTCCCAAGACTTAAATCTTTACAGCAGGAGACAGCCTCATCGTTCTGCCTGAGAGCTTTCTGTGTGTTTGAACCACTGATCTTGTGGCTGACAGCGACATGTGTAAGTAGTTCACTGAACACTTGCATTGAGTTTAATATAAGTCAGGCTGCATGATGCACATGCTATTTATGTACCTGTTATCTAAATATCCATTTTCCACAAAAGAAAGGTATCTTAAAATTATTATAGTCATAATTAGCATGAATAGCAGTTAGATTTCTTTCTTTATTAAAATTACTTTCTCTTTTATATCTTAAGGGATAATAAAAAGAATTTGTGAGAAGCTTTGGATACCTCACCCCTTAGTGTCAGAAGGAATTTGAACTTATAGCTGATTAAAGTCCTAATTAATGTATATACCCTTTCAGTGTCAGTTTTAGTGAAATAAAAATGACACTTTTAACAATAAGAATGCATGTTGTGTCATGAAGTGTTTTCTTGGTTGCTTGACACTTAAAAAATAAAACTCATGAGTTAACTCTAAATCATGGATCAAAATTATTTTCCCTCTTATTTAAATATATAAATATAAGTGAACTATGAAAGAGTTTTTTAATTCTTAATTAGACAGTTGAAGACACGGTGGATCGAGTGAGGAAGCTATTAAAAGTGATGTGTCTCTGTTCCTTCTGAAGTTAGTATGCAATTTTTGGTCCTTGGAATATGGAAATTTTGACCTTTAAATTCAAGAATTATTAACCATATGTATTAGACCGGGTTGTCCAGGGAAACAAATCCAGTGACTTCTCTATTTACATGAAAGTGCTGTGTGTTTGCTTGTGTGTGTATAATTATTTATCAAGAAGGCATCCCAAGCCAGTCCAGGTCTAATCCGTAAGCCCCTTATGAGACTCATACAACCACAGGCAAATGAAAGGTGAACCGGGAAGCAGGAAGCTCACCGGCTGGTGGGTTTGGAGTTACATGGATCCACAGTCCTGGGAACCTTGCAGGGTGCTGACAGCTCTTGAGTCAGGAGGCCCACATGCAGCTTCCCTTGCATGCAGACAGAGTCCCCACTGGTAGGACGGCTGAGACTCAGAGAGAGAGGTTCCCAATTTCACTGCTTAGAGGAAGGCCACATCCCTTAGGACGTATCAGTCTGTTGTGACCTGATGGACCAACGGTTGGACTCCACACCTACACTTACATAAAAAATCTTGCTGCTACTACTTCATCCTTTTTTAAAGCTTGGAGACTAAGGTCAAGTGCAAATAGTTGTGTGATTTCAACCTTTCAGAGTGTATGGCATAAAGGTAAGACGTTTGTGATTGGGAATCCAATCATTAGTCTCTTTTGCTGGCCCCATGGTGGTGTGTGGTATGAGCTACATGGCCTTCTTACCCTTCTGCCTCTGCACCTTGGAAGGGGTCATGTTAATCCCTTGTGCATGGGTGTGATGTGAGGATTGAAAGAAGCAATGCAAATGGACAATGAGCTTAGAGCTAAAAAAATAATACAGCAAGTTTCCAGTAGGCTGATTCCAGTATCGACAATATCAAGTAAATTTTTGATAGCCTACTATTTCTCCAAGTTGGGGACAGCACATTGGAAATGACACTGGGATACTTACTTCTCTATTTAGCGAAAGACAAGAACCAAACATGTATCAAACATATCTTTTTAAAATCCTCAAATGTTTGCAAAGTGTAAACTGGACAGCAGATCAGCAAAGACTCTTTTATCCTTCATAATTAATTATGTGACTGGGTTGGTTGAGACTGGGTAAGGCAAAGTTGGGAAGAGGAATACTTGAAACGGAAAAGCAGTTGTGATTTTAACAATTATTTTATTTCGTATACTATCCTTAAAATCTTGGTTATCTTATAGAACAAAAGATAATTTAAATGTTTTGATATGGATTTTAAACAAACATTTGTATTAACATTAGACTTAAAATATTTCAAGAAGTTGGGTTATCTTAACTCTGTAGAGCCAAGGGAACAACTCTGAATATTTTTAAAATTTCTTGGTAAACTTGAATTCTGGCTTTAAAGTCACTTTCACAGTTCAATGAGCTACTTCCTAGTCGCCATAGTAAATAAGATTTTAATGCACACTCTTGTTTTTCATAAAATGTGAACAAAAAAGTTTTTCTTAATTGTTTAAAATATTCACTTACCTGAAATAAATTTAGTACTAGCATGAATCATAACATTGATTTGAAGTGTGAGTAAATACCAAAACCCCCCAATAAATGAAGAAAAAAATCAATCCAGTGAGTCCATTTTCTGTTTTGTGTAATGAAAATCCTTTTTCTGAGGTTTCATTTGCTGAATAGGACATCTTGCATTGACCGAGACGTCTTTTTTTGTGTGATTATTGATGTAAAATACAAGTATATGTGCATAAAGAAATAGATTTGCCTTGTAGAGATACAGTATAGACCTACTTAGTGTTAGAAATAAGCACAAATTAGTTACTATCTACAGAAATGTGCTTCAATTCTTAAAGTGAACTTGTTCTAGGGAATATGTAGCTTAGAACTTGTTTTCTGTAGCTCTTTGATACTTGCTTGTGTTAGGCATGGCCAACAAAAATAGTAGGCCTTGATTTAAATTTATTTATTTCACATCTTGACAGTATTGTTGTTGGTGATAGTGGCTCAGGTTAGATAACTGATTGAGGCTTTTTGCACTGTTAATTATTTTAGCATTACCTATTATAGTGCTTCCCACTGTTGTCAAGGACGTTATGACTTATAGTGTCCTCAGGTGTTCCAAAGTTAAGCTGCATTATTCAGTTCTCTTGATTGAACTCTTTGTGGAAGATTGGCAGCCCTTTCTTCCACAGCACTACCGAATGGGTTTAAATGATCCATCTTTCAACTAGTAGTCACTTTCAAACTGTTTGTACCGCCTACAGACCTTTATTACATGTTGCATTACAGTACAGTAGCTTATTCTTGGCAATTATTTCATGTGCTGTTAAGTTAATGATATCACACACAAAAATTAATCCCTAAAATTGAGCTAAAAAATAAAAATTAAAACAGACTAAACTTACTACCATGGAGTCAATGCTGACTCCGTGACACGTTGTGGGTTTCTGAAAATGTAACTCTTGATGGGAGTAGAAAGCCCAGTCTTTCTCCCTTACATCTGCTGGTGGTTTTGAACTGCCAACCATGTGACATAAATAACTACTCCACCTCTCTGCCACGAGATACTTAAAGAGACATGTTCATTCACACTGTTCATCCTATGCACATCTCCCAGTAACCTATGATGACAGATTTTTTTCCTCTTATGGAGAAGAAATTTAGGGAGCTTTTGGAGGTCTGCTTTCAAACAGTATTTGAATGATTAAATGCACTTGAGGTGACAAAATAATTTATCTACTTTCAGCAACCAGATACGTAAACCTAAACTAAGACTTCTAGCCCAACAATACTGTGCATAGTGACTAGCAGTTTTATTCTTAAAGGAATTGAAGGTAGTAGCCTATAGTCACAGTATCAGTAAACTTAAAAAATTAATTCCACACATATGTGCTCAGAACCAGCTCTAGCCTTTGTAACCTAAGCTTCCCCCTCACCCCCCTTCATCCTTAAACACACACGCGCACACTTCATCAACCATTCCAGAATAATTAGGAGATTTGGATCTGAAAGGTGAAATGGTGATGGTATAAATAGATCTCTCGGGACCTCTTTTGTCATGAGTCCCCAAATTGATCTCACAGATTTGAAGTGAGTATTCCCAAGGTGTTTGCATTTTCATTGTGTGGTATTGGCTTTTCCTCAGCTGTCTGACCTTAAGCAGGTTGGAAAAGCTGTTCCCTAGAGCTCTAGAATCCACTGCATTAATGCAAAACATACATCCAGATTTGCACACTTCTTGCTGCATCCACTCCATGTTATACAAAATGATAAAAAAAGAACTGAACAGAGTCAAATTTTGCAATATTAAAACATTAATGAGAAGTAATGTAGATTGATCTAAGCCATTAATAAAACCCTTAAAAGTATCTTATTTATAATAAAAAATACAGAGTTAGAAATACAGAGAAAACATGGAAAATGATTTTCAAGATAGAGAGGAACTTGTAGGATTGTAACAATGAGCACTGACCAAATTGAAAGACACTGGCTTCCTGTTCTGCTCTGATTTTAAAAGCTGTGCATAATTAGACTCTTAAATACCTTTAAAAGAAAACTTTTAGAATTTAATAGTGCTCAGTCAAGTGCTGGGGTTTAATGAAAACGATAGCGAATGGTTGATATATAAATTTATAGAATATAATATTTCTTTGTAATTCTTTAGTTTATTTACAGTGCTACCGCCTCTAAATATCACGTTTTAATGCTCATTGCATATTTCATGTTCTCAAGCAAAGAGGCTAATAAATGAATGAACTCAGATGCAAGTTTAGATGCCAAATATAAAATAATATGATTACATCAGGGATGAAATTTTAATTTTTCTAAAATGTAATTGGAGCATATTAAGAATAGGGAAAGTTAAGAGAAATAACATACCAAGGGCCTCTGCTTTAGAGATATTATTTAATAGCCACAATAAACTTATAGGGGTAGTGTGCTATTTGAGTTTAAAGGGGGTGGACACTGAGACTCATCGACATGAATTTCTTTGCTGGAGGATGCTGCTTGTGGATGAGTGCCAGTGATGGGATTTAAGTCCTCGTCTGTCTGACTCCAAAGTCCAGGTGCTTTTTTCGATCTCAAACACTCGCCAGAGAGTCTGCAATTGTAGTTTGTATTTATTCTTCAGCAAGGGAGCTAAGTGCTAGTTTCATATTTAATATGCCAATTCTTAGCTAAACAAACAACATCTGTGTTACTTATTCTTTATTTATACATAATGTCTTTCCCTTCTTACCATGGTCCATGGAACAGGCAAACATTCACAATTGAATGAAATACTCCCGGTATTTTAAAGCTGAAATCATAAAGCTGAAAAAGCGGATTGAAATTGGGCATTGTAAAATGAACATGAGCTGAAGTCATTAGTTTTTTTATAAAGTCCCTAAATAGCACTTTAGCAAACATAAACAGAAGAGACAAAAATAATGTGATAAGCTTTCGAATGACTAATTTTGTCATTTTAAAGGCGCGCTGGTGGTGAAGTGGGTTGAGCATTGGCTGTTCACTACAAGGTCGGCAGTTCAAATCCACAGTCACTGAAGGACACAGATGAGGCTGTCTGTTCGCAGACCGATTTAAGACCTTGGACACACCAGGGAGCAATGTGACTTTGCCTGATAGGGGTCCTCTGATTGCTCGGAGTAGAAATTGACTCAGTAGCAGTGGGTTTGTGTCCTCACTCGCACATTTTGAGTATCTATAAATACTGGGCTGGAACTGAGTAGCTGTGTGAATGCACGCGTGATTATACATAATTCTGGAACTGTGCCAAAGGCTTCTAGTGTAATCTCCACTCTCCTTGCTGCACAGAAACATATATTATGGTGATCCTTCCGTTTGCCCGTCTCACCAAGCTAAATTGTTTACATGGTCATTTATTGAAAAATTGAGGATCAAATATCTAATATTTTAACAGGAATAAAACCGAAAGGTAAGGGTACCGTGAGGAGCGTATGTGTGTGCACGCACACTCATCAGAAGATTCACAAGCAGGTTTGAGTAGACCCCGAGGACTCCCTAACTACCACCATCAGGGCTTTTTCGCCTTCTACAAGGTAATTTATTGGGCAGAGAAATGTACTTGGCTCCTAATATATTGCCATTTAAAAAGAGAGACATAATTTAGGAAGGAAGGACTTGGTCTTTCTTCTGCCCTATGGAGCCCTTTGGAACTGACTTTAATGATACGGACCATGATATCTTTATAATGTACTCGTATATTAGGGATAATCCTCTGTCTCTTTTTAGTGAAAAGATTTGAGGTTAAATAAATGTTCCCTAAAGAGGACAATAAATTTACTAGAAGAAATACATCAGATAACACAATTATTATTAGTGCCTACTAACATTACTAATGAGAAGTAAACGGCATAAAAGAAGACATTACTGTAGCATTGTTTTATGTTTTGGTCTTGTGTGAGGGGAGGTGGATTATACACAGCATGGCATGGTGATGGGCACACGTGTCCTCCTCTGGCTTCCCTATTGCCGCAAGGCGGGAGTCAGACATGCCTCCATGCCCCATCCTTCTGTCCCTATCTGGAAACCAAGTACTTTTCACGGGCCACTTTCCATCTCTCTTGAGTTTGTAATTCATGACGATGGCTGTGCAGAACTCACAGACAGTCCTCACAATTAAGGACATTTCTTAAGGGAGTCAATAGTCTATTACAAGTCAGGATTGGCAAACAGTAAGGATAGAGGCTTCTTAGCCAGCAGCCCATTAAACCTCTGGTCTCCCTCTCGCAGGCACCTGGTACCTTGGCCTTTGCCTCCGGGGCCCAGGAAAGCAGCCTGCTTGGTGCTCCCGCCCATAGTTCTGGAGTCTCCAGCCAGATGAGCAGAAGGTCAGCCATCATCCGGGTGTTGCTCTTCGAAGTCCCCTGGCCCCGTTTCTGATGCATCTGGGCTTGGCGTCCTCTGCCACTTCTGGTGGCGGTATTGGATGTGCTCTTCCAAAATGGTCCTCGCATTTCTCTGCTTCAAAGATGCCTCATGCCAGGGGCATGGCAGCAAAATTGACCACTCTCCTTTCCTAGGGTCTTACATATCCTGTTTGCATTGTGCCACTCAATTATTTGTTGGAGTTACAGAGAACTCACTTCACCACAGGTTACCAGAAGAATGAAGGCAATCATTCATTCAGTCATGCTGAGAGGCAACCACGTGGCCCGGGCGGCATTCATCCACCTTATCACGACCCCCGGGTCCTGGAGGCCCACTTCATTCCAGGCTGTTGGCATTTGAGCACAGTAAGATCAAGCTGCCTCCCAGCAAAGTGTTCTTCAAGGGTCTTAATTTTCCTGAAAGTAAGAGGCATTTCTAACTTAATATTGTGCTTTTAAGTAATTTAAAGATGGTAAAAG